>BSBK01004968.1:82500-315000 GCA_027943335.1 Chamaecyparis obtusa | reverse complement strand
AGTAAAGTCTCAATTTGGTTTAGGGTAATATTTCAAGAGACCTCCTGATAATTTTTTCTTTCTTCCTTATAGGTCATTAATTCAAAAAATTATCACATATTTAAATTTGAAGTATTTCTCTAGAAAATTTATTGTTTGCACAATGATAGAAATTAAAAAATATGACAACATAGCCCTACATATTTTTCTTCAAACATTTAAAACCAAATATAATAGTAGAAATTAAATGCTAAATATAAAAAAGCAAAAAAACTAAAGTATTCAAACTAACTCTTAATGATTTTCCAATTTTAAATAAGGAAGTAGATTTTTTTTCACCATTTTAAATCATTGCAAATGAATAATATAAATAATCTGAATCTAAAGCAATATGACGGAATTGCCCTCCATATTTAAGTTTAAATCTAAATATTAAATAAAATAATTATTAAAATCTAAATTTAAGGCAAAGATAAATCTAACTCTAAAAGTAAAACTAAATCTAAATCTTAAAACATTAAAAGTAAATGTTAAAGATTTTCCAATTTTAAATAAGGAAGAAGAAAGATTTTTCACCATTTTGAACCATTGCAAATGAACAAATTAAATAATCTAAATCTAAAACAATATGGCGGGCTTGTTCTCCATATTTAAATTTAAATTTAAATATTAAATTAACAATGATCAAAATCTAAATTTAAGAAAAAGATAAATCTAAATCCAACTAAAAAAGTAAAATTAAATCCAAATCTTAAAGTATTAAAACTAAATCTTATAGATTTTCCTAAGTCCTAAGTCCCTGTGTCATTTTTCCTAAGTCCTAAGTCCCTGTGTCATTTTTCCTAAGTCCAAAGTCCCCATGTCATTTTTCCTAAGTCCTAAGTCCCCATGTCATTTTCCTAAGGTTTCGACACTTTATTTAAGTAATTATCTTCCTCGCTAATCCAATGGTCGACGCAATGCCGCAAAGAAAATATGCAAGATCACTAAACATCGCGACATTGTGACAACCGTCAATGTATCAAACACTCAGTATAAAAGAAAATTGTCAAATGTTTCATAAGCAAAGATCGACAGTCCTCATTTAAACTTATCCAAATTTGGTGGGAAAGGAAATTCGCCCGTTGAGTTCAAACTGTTCAAATTCTCAGATAAGTTATGGCCCAATTGTGCAGATTGAATTCTCAGATAAGTTATGGCCCAACTGTGCAGATTGAATTGTAATGATTGTGCAGATTGAATTGTGTAGAGCCTGAGTGAAGAAATTTGCAGAGCGAATTACTGTCTTGTGGGAAATCATTGGAATTGGTTAGTACTATATGAATTTTTGTATCCCTGCTATTATTTGCCTGAATTTCCTATTAAGAAAGTCTCGACAACCTTCCCATACCAAGAGGACCACCTCCTATACTTATAAAGAAGAACTTTGGTGATACTAGTAAAAGTTTTACTGAGTACTCCAATTAATTCAATGATCATTTCAAGAAGCAGTCAAAGAGCGAAGATGGAAAAGTAAGGAATGTGAATTATTTCAACAAGACACTGGTTAAGGGAGAGACAATAGATGGTACTATCTCTTCACAAGAGATTAACCCTGAGACATTGACCTAGAAGGCCGAGCACCCTTATGGGGAGCATTAGATGTGGGGAAAAAAATATATCAAGCCCCTGTATATGTGGAATAAGCTCATGCGAGCTTGGGTATGATGTGTACAGACACTAAGGAGTCTATGGCTGAGAGAGAAACACTTGGAGATTCATCTTCTATGTTT
This sequence comes from Chamaecyparis obtusa, assembly GCA_027943335.1. Lineage (NCBI taxonomy): Eukaryota > Viridiplantae > Streptophyta > Pinopsida > Cupressales > Cupressaceae > Chamaecyparis > Chamaecyparis obtusa. The sequence goes on along the minus strand of BSBK01004968.1, from coordinate 313,249 downwards.
GCAAATTTTGTGTTGATTGGACGACATGCCAAGTTGATCTACCATTATTTAATGCACTTACTCAACTTGCGATGGCTAAAAGGACTTAGAAGATATCATTTCTATAGTGTTTTTTTGATCAGTGTTTAAGGAGAGCAGAGTTGTGAAGGATATCAGTCATCTAGCAGACTGATTGCGTGAAGAAAAGTCCCAAATTTCAGTGCATTAAAGGTATTTAGATTTATATTGAGTGAAAAGTTATGGATGCACCGATACTTTATCATGTTGTTGATAGACCCAGGTATAAGTTCAAGAAACATCCATTTAAGTCTTGTGAGGATGATCTGGAGGGAGCATTTTCACAAACCCCTATCGGGGTATTACATGTAGAAGATATTAGGGCATACATTCATTGCAAATATGATGTAAACATCTATAGTGAATTGGACATAATGATAGAAGAAGATGGATCAATGGTAGATGAGTTTAAACACCTACAGGATCAATCTATCATGAAGCTTACCCAACTCATAGAATTCACAAAAGTAGAATGGTTTAAGATTATTCTTAGTAGAGTATAAGATCGATTTCTTTGGATTGGAGATCATCCAGTAAAAATATGTGCACAGATGATATATGAGATAATAGGCCTAGATAATGAAGGAGCCCTACCAGTTTCAGAAAAGAACTTAACGAAACAAGCGGAAGCCCTAACTCATTCCAAGTGGGATAAGAGAGCGATGATAGTCAATGACATCTATTAGCCAGATATTAGGTTGGTAACTATGTTGTTGGGATACAAGTTGTTTTATAGCAGCATACCTAATTCAGTTTTTGCTGGAGTTGTTATGATGGCCTATTAGATGGTCAAGGAAAACAAGAAGTATAACTTGTGAAAAGTTCTTGCATAGAAGGTCGTAGACAATGTGAAAGTGATAAAGAAAAAAAAATCTAAAGCATTTAGGTTCGGGTCTTTGTTAGTTGATATGTATATACATATCATTCACAAATTCCCTGGCATGTACCCCTATGCATGGAAAGTAGATGTACCTAATGGGATTTAGATTTCAGAGAGTTATAGGAGACAAGACAAAAATTGGGTTGATGGGGAACTATTTGCATGGATCAAGATACTTTAGAGGTAGATGAAGGAAAGGTATAGGATACCTGAGAATTTAGTTGAGAAATATGAAGACACTATCTGTTTCATGGTTGAAACTGATTGTGTTTTCTTTGAGGCAATAGTACCAAGAAAGAAATGGTTTTATCCTATGGGATATGAAGTCAGTACAGAAATCTTAACTGTGCATGTAGAACATGTGTTGGCAGTAGAGGTAGACCCTGCAGAAGAAAGATGGGGAACTTATAGAGAGAAATCAGAAAAGGTAACAAAAGAACATGAAAAAGTTACAAGAAAAAGAAAAATAAACACGATTGTGGAAGATATTACTGTGAAGGTGGGAATCTCTAAGGAACAGTTGATACATTTAAGAAAAAAGATGGACACATCTTCTAGCATTGCTAACAATGCACGTATTCCTATAGAGGAAGAGATAACAGTAAGCCCTACCATTGAAATTATTGATTTGTCAGTTACTCAAGAGGAGGTAGCACAAGAAGTTGTGCTTGTAAGCTTTCCTAGGAGATATAGAAGATCTAAAAAGTAGGGCAGTTGTAAAGAAAAAGAGGTAGAAGTGAAAAGGAAGAAGAAAGAGGAAATGGTAGTTGAAAAAGTTGAAGAGGAAGTAGCGCAGAAGGATCCAAAAACTTTGTGGAAGCCTGACCTTAAATCATTGCAGAAGAGATTTTAAAAGATGGAAAGGTAAAATCAGTGGATAGGTACTATGACAGATATAGTTCTGAGGATCATGTGATCATTGAAGATACTATAATTGAGTATCTACTAGATTTTGAGAAGAATTTGTTGGAAATTGAACCAAACATCCCTAAGGAGCTTTGCAGAAAATTACAGATCAGAAAATAGTTGGCAAAATCAGAGGATGAAAACATAAGGAATAAGGCTATTGAGGACACGTTACCAATTGTATCAATACAGGAAAGAGAGAGACTTATAAATGCATTGAAACCCCTTTTGAGGACAAAGGCCAAACTAGTCAAAATCATGGCTAGAAAGTATGATGAAGTGATTGAGGAGACTCAAAAGGCATTAGACCAAATCCCAATGGTTGATATGCCAAAGAAGACCTCACCTCCCAAGGTTACTAAGCCTACATCTCTGGGATTGGGAGAAAGTTCCAAGGCAGTGGATGAAAGTGTACAGACTAGCATGCAACTAGATTTATTTATTTTTGGTGTGCCTGTGACCCTTGACACTTCGCACGATGTTAATGATCCATTTCTAGATTATTTGGGTAGTGCAATGGAAGTTGAAGAATAGGAATGGGCAGAGGAAGAGAAAATAGAGGAGAAACAAGAAGAGAATATAGAGAATAAATATATAATGCTTGAAGAAAATAAGCAAGAAAAGATCAAAATAGAGAAAGTTGCTGATGTTAGATTGGACACCTCTTCAATGTTGGAAAGTATGGCCAAATTAGTAAGTTTAGATGTGGACACTATGGATGAGGATGAGCTGATGAGGCTATCCTTAGTGGCCTTTGCTAAGGCTAAAGAAAGAGCAGTTCAGAAAGGTGACAGAAGAGTAAATGTAATGATTAGGACTATAGAAACAATGAAGCTACTTCCCTCACCAATTATATTTCAAGAAAATGATGAATCTGAGAACCTTGGTATGGTATTGGATAGCTTTGATAGTCCTTTTGACTCGTTGCTAAAGAGTGTGGAAGATATGGTAGAGAAGAACTTTTTGGAGAAGAAGATGAGACAAGTATGTCAGTCCATTTCATTGGACTTAGACATTCTCAAGGCTACTAGTGTTAAGGCTAAGAGTTGTGTAGCACAAGATAGGAAGATTTACAACTATTGCATAAGTCCTTGTAGGCATGTAAAGAACATTGAGGAGATATTAGCTAATGATAGGACTACTCTTGATAGTCTGATGGACAATTATGAATCATCTTCACTAACTGTGGGCAAAATGGATAAAGAGACATCTAGGTTATTGGACAAGATAAGTGTATTGGAAATGGAGAAAGGGAAAGTTGTAGATAGATTTGGTTTATTGAGAAGCCAATTGAACCCTAAGCTTACAATGCTTGAGATACATCTATCAAAAATGGAAAAGTTTGAAGGATCAATGATTGTGTCTACTCCTAGTGGGCTTGAGGCAACGGAGACAACATCATATCCATTGAATGGATTGATACATGCTAATGAGCTACTGATAAAGTCATGGGCTAATGAAGTGAAGACTTTGGAAAACTCTTTCCAAGATGTATTAAAATAGGTGAGTAAGCACTAAATCTTTTTGTGCTTACATTTTTGAAATTTTGAATGTACCTTTTCCATTGATGTCAATGGGAGAGGAAGACAGAAAAATGAGGAAGACCATGAAAAGAAGAGACTTGTATTGTGACACTTACTTATTTTTGTATGTGTTACCATTAATGCCAAAGGGAGAGATTGTTGGAAAGTGATATTTTGGGGTAGTAGGGATCACTTGAGAGTTATCATTTATGGCAACACTTATGCTAGATTGATCGCATGATGAGAAGTTTTCTACTGGAGTCACAGTCATGAAAATGACTAAGTCCAGAATCAGGATAGTAGGGTACAGTGCTACAGTTTTCATCAGAAATGAAGATATATGAGGTATTATGGCTTGCGAAGATAACTGAATGTATACTGGGGTATTTCTATGCTTCAATTAAGAGCGCATGAGTTTTGGTGATCTGATAAGTAAGATATAGTGTTTGGAAGGTATGCGTAGATAGAGAATCAGTATATCAGGGTATATGAGAACTTGCAAAGATTATGGAGAGTATACTGGATATGGTGACGTGCAAAGTCAGGTGAATGAATTATATTGCTGACTATTTGGCAATATAAGATCGCCGACTACATAATGATCAGTTGCAACTATTTATTGATATGTTTTGTATGGTATTTGTGAAGCCGAGTGGAAATCTACTATGTAAGAGGTGAGGAATTACTTATTGTAACAAGAGTTTTTGCATATGTGTTTTGAGTTTTAAGAATTTTAGTCTTTGGATGTACTAATACAGAAGATTTATTAATGAAAATATATTGAAATTCCTTGTGTATGTTTTGTTGTCTTCATGTAGGAATTTGGATTTCTTTATGTGTCATATCTGTAAGGCATTTTTGATACATCATCTACAAGGTACAAGGTGGGGTTTGTTAATGCTCAAACTTGTAGATGATAAATAGGTATTAGAAACATCTAATTTATAACTCTAACACTCCCAACAGATGCATCTAACAAAATTTAAACACTAAAGTATTAAGGCTAAAAAGCCTTCTTCACTTTGGGTTTCAAACCCAGGCGGCTTTACATTTCAGATCTCCTTCTTTAAAACATTACAACAGTAATCCATGCCTTTGACATAGACACGATACACTCAAAACATAGAACAAAACTTAAAATGAACTAATTATTTGAATTGTTGATGGTGAAAAATGCAAATGGAGCTAAGAGCAGTGCCAAATCCTAGGGCATCAGAGTACTCTTCATAATTAGAGGAAGAGTAACCTTTCTCTACATCAAACTTCTCCTTGGGTTGTCCCTCTAGTTGACTACATAGGGAACCATGCCTCTCAACCATTCTATCAACACATACACAAGATAATCCAAGAAATGAAACTCAAAGAAAGAGAACACCAAGGAGAGATATGAACTTTGGATTTTTTTTCAATTTGCTATATCATTTGTATGTATACATAATGCTTTAAAATGAAAACCATCTGAAAATTTAGCTAAACAAGTCATACTTGGTATTCTATAAAAAACTTGGCATAATACAGTCTACTGTATCCTAGACTGAAAACTTGTCAATCAAATGTTCAAGTTCCGGTAATTACAAAGTGATCTTGGGAATCCATTTATACAAATTAAGGATTGCATACAAGCTTCAGATCCCTTTAGAAAAGACAAAATAATGAGAACCATATAGGACAAAAAATGACAAGTATAACACTTTCTTGTTATATTTTTACAAAGTTGCTTATTGACTTGGGCACCAAAATTTCCAACAAGTTCAAAAGTTAGTTCAAATTCTACCAAGTGTTGCCTTCTGCATATGAGATCCTTTGTGTTGTTTGCTTTGCTTTATGAAGTTGAAGAAGTGCCATCTATTGCAGCCTCAGTGGATGTCTCTTCTTTCTTGGTACTCTTCGAAGAATATGCTGCTTCCCAAGATGTATAAACTTCTTCATCTGGCCACTGGAAGGCTAGCAACTCATCTCTTTTAGGTAACAAAGTGTCCCATTCAAATTTTACTTGATGTACCTCTTTCCTTAGGGTTTTGAAATGTATGCTGGCATCGTGTAATAGTTCAATTGTTTGGAAAAAGGGAATATTGTTGTCTGCAATTAAAATGGTGGTTATTGTGGCTGACAATTCATCATCTATTTGTCCTAACCATCCCTCTTTGTCTTTTATGGCTCCATCTACTTTGAAAAGACCAGGAAATATTTGTAAATTGTTTTGGAAATATGTTTCCCTCATAACTGATGCCTTCCTCTCCAAGTTTTCCCTCTTTATTGCAAACTTGAGTAAAGTTTTAACAAACTTATGGGTATTTGTTAGCTGTATATCCACAATCTGCTGAGTTTTAATCAAAGAGTAAAATGATTTTAACTTATTTTTTCTTGCAACCCACCTATCCAAAATTGGGTTCACAGTGTTTATTTCTTCCTTTAAAGAAATTAAAATTTTAGATAATTATTTACCAACCTTATAGATTTCCTTTGGCTCTATACTTGCAACAAATTGCAAAATTGTGTCCCTTATTTCATCTTCATATTTCATGAACACTTCCAATTGTCCCTGCTCAAACAATTGTCTTTCATTTCTCAATTTCTTGGCCTTTTCCAAGAGAGCCCACCTTTCATTTTTTAACATTTCCCTTTGTGTTATATCTTCAGCCTTCAAAGGAGGAGGTAAAGGGGAAGGGGGGTATTTAATTATAGGACTAGATGAAGAAGGCATAGTAGAGGAGGAAGATATCTGTAGCTGTTCTAATACCTAGATTGGGCCCTTTTCCCCCAACCTCTTTCTCAAGTCTACTACCAACTTATCCTTTTCACTAATCTCCTTTTTCATCTCTCCATAGGATTTTAACATTGTCTCTAACTTTACTGTGAGCTCTTCCTTTTCCCTGGCTTCTCTCTCTGCCACCTTCATGCTGAGCTTGGCTATTTCCAAGGTCATGCCTGATGCCTCAACAATTGAGGTCTCACCAACCCTTTTTACTAGAAGGTTGCCTATAAGATCATCTCTGACAATTTTTTTGCCTTTGTTATTTTCATTTTTCCTCAAGGACCACATAACCAAAGCTTGATGGTCATTACTAAAAGTGACTCCCTTGATTGCTTTCTCTGCCTCCTCTTTAGTCTTGTGAGTTGGTGTGGTTTTCTTCCTAACAACATCTAGGACTACTGCATCAGCAATGTCCCATTCTAGGAGAATGAGTACCCCTAAATATTTTACCAGTTCTCTCCCCTATTCTAGAGTGATCTTTTCAAACATTTCTATCATTTCTTTCTTGACCTCATCTTCTATGACCTTGAGGTCTTTTTGTGGATTATCTTCATGTCTTTTCTTATAGGTTTCCTTGAATTGGCTTATATGCAGTCTCCACAAGTATTGCATGAAAGCTCTGGCCTTGGCAAAAGCATCATCTACCAAGAACTTATCACATGCTTGATTGGTGAGTGGATCCAGCTCTTTGCCAGCCATTTCTCCTATTGTTAGGTCTGACTCAAGTTCTTCTAGTGTCTCTAGCATTCCTTCATTTATTTCCTCAAAAGTCATGCTGATTTGACCTAGACCACCCAATTGTTGTAGTTGTTCTGCTACCTCTTCATGATCTACCAAATTTAGAGGCGATTGGGTAGGAGAGTATTCCTCCTCAACATGTGTAGGCCTTTCTTCCAATATTTGTTTCTTTGGTGGAGGTGGAGAATCAAAATCAATTTGAATTGGTTGATTTTGTGGGGATGTTGGAGTCTCCTCTGTTCTGTCCTGCATTTCAGCTTCCTTTGAGGTGGAAGGGATGTCCTCTACTGTTTTGGCCTTTTCTTGGCTACATGGTCCAGGTATAACCACACTATATCCAGTCTTCTTCTACACCATATATCACCCGGGGGCAACATCTTGGAAAATGCAGGCTTACTCAACACAAACCTAGCCCTTTCTGGTTCATCTTGCATGACTTTTTCTTTTTTTTCATTTAGGGTCTATATAATACCCTCAAAATGGCTCATAAGGGTTTTTATTTTCTTCTCAAAAGGGGTGAAATCTTTTAAGGGATCATAATCCCTGACAAAATTATGCACAAAATCTAATGTCTTTCTATACGCCAACCATTTTTCTTTCCTAGTCTCCTATTCCAATAGGTGAGGAATGTTCCTAATAATATCTTCAGGAAAGTTAAAAATATGATCCATAGAAACACATCTAGTCCTCTTCTGAAACATGTTCTACAAAAACCCCTTAGGATCTTCTACCCTAGCAACTAAAGTAGCTATGTGATATGGTTGCAATATCTCATCCATGTGGGTCCATCCACCCTTAGTCATCACAAATTGGTGAGCTATGGTGATAGTAGGAAAGAGAGTTCCTCTACCCTTCCCTGTGAGAGTGTTCTCTTGCAAGTCCCCAAGTTGTCTCAAAAATTCAATAACCGCAATCTTGAGAGGGACTTGATATGGTAATAAAAAGGGGTCACTCAGACTCCATACACTTTGATTATAGAAGACACTGGGTAAAAGATAAAATCACCCCAATTGTGTACAATTTTTATGTCAGTAGAAAATTGTTTAGGTCTAAGGAGTTCTGACAAGGCCTTCAAGATTCTCGGATTTTCTAAAAATAACAAGGCCCTGAGCCTTGATGCAAAACATCTAACAAAATTGACAAAAATGTTCTCAACTCTATCCCAAGTCATGTTGAGGTTCCATAACTGTACTGGCATTTGTTCATCATCCTTTTGCCTCATCAAATCCATCTCTTTTTCAAAGTAATTGGCACCTTCGTACAGAAACATATACATTAACAGGGAATACCAGCAAAAGGGTTTCTCTACTTTCTTATTTAGGATTCCCATTAATCCCTCATGAATCAATTCAGCTAAGAAAGGGGCAAAGTCAAAAGAAACAACCAAGAAAGGGTGCAAGATTCAAACCATCATATACATGAAGTGTACTGGCATCCTCTCCTGAACATTTTCTCCAAATATCTAGCATAATGACTAGTACACAACTTTTGCCTTAGGGTTAAAGTAGTCTACTTTGAAAGGTTCTTGTGTGTTTGGCCCTATTGTAATCAGACCCCCAATCTTATTTTATAATTCCTTCAAAGGACCACTTCTAAGATAATCTCTGAGCATCATATACTTGTTTTAACTCATCGAAATCTATTATTTCCAGGTCAACAGTTGGTTCACTTAATCCAAAAACCTTTCTAATCTCGTTGGCTGAAATACTGATTAAAGGGTTTCCACATATATCCCTTACAACCCTAGTTACTTGATCATATTTATGTGCTACTTGGATCATAATATCTACATCCATGAACATGTATGGCACAACAAGTTTACCCAGGTCAAATTGCCATACATTATTGGTGGGAGAAAAAGCATGTCTTTGGCCAAACCCTACTCTGAACAATTCTAAACCAGAGATCCCAATTTTGGCATCTCTCATATAATTACCTTTTTTGTATAGGCCATCTGCAATTCTAACCCTAGGCTCCTTTTGTGTTAAACCCTTTTCCTTGACTGTGTCATTAGTTGAATAATCAAACTATTGCAAGAGGTCTTCATACACACCCCTCTCGTGATATTCAATCTTTCCCCTTAATTCTCTTCTTGGCGCCATTTTAAGAATTCACGGGTTTTGATGATAATACAAGAAATTAAGAGAGGTAATGGAAAGAAATTCAAACTTCTTTAAAAATAACTCCAAGCAAACAACAATAGGAAAAAAAACTTCACAGAATAGTAACCAATTTTAGAAAATCCTTAGGAAGTGGTGACCTGCTCTGCAAATTTATTCGCAAGGGCTCTACAAATTCTGTGACTTCGTGTGATTGGAAATGAATCAATGAACAAGTTATATTGGCATTGAAAACATTAACCTTTTGACAATTTATTCCACACGGTCCGACCATAACTTCTCTAGAAATTTCAATCTGACTTCAACGGGCGAATTTGCTTTCACACCAATTTTGATTGAATTTAAATAATGACCGTCGATCTTCAGTTAAGAAAAATCCAACAAATGTTGTGTTGCTGCACTGGTTAAAAATTCATCCATCTTGTCTTTGTGGCTATGCGAAAATTGTTAGATCAAGTAAGATCTATGGTCATTTCAAAATGGAAAATTGTAGTTGGTCAATGCTTTAATTACCTTCTTACGAAAATATTAAAGGACTAAAGGTAATTGTTATTTGTTTGGGGTTTGGTCCCACTTGCGCGTATCAATTGATGGAGGTTTCACGAATACATTATGATGCCCCATATAAGTGTGCAGGTGCACTATGCCAAGCATTATGTGTTTTTGACATGTCCGGATAACTATAAATGTATCTATATTATCAAGGTTTTAGTTTATTAGTTGCCTAAATTTAATGAAGTAGAAGTCATTAACTATATAATTCAGCATTAGGGTTGGGATTAGGGCTTAGAATTGGTATTATTGTCATGGTTAGGGTTTAAATCATGGTTAGTATTATGGTTAAGGTTAGGATTTTGGTTGCGCTTTAGATTAGGGCTTACGATTAGGATTATCATTAGGGTTGGTGTTTACAACATGCTTAGTATTGGGGTTAGGGTTTGGATAAAGGTTTACCATTAAACCTAGGGATATGGTTTGGGTTAGTGTTAGGGTAAGATTAGGATTAATTTAAATATTAGAATTACGGGTAGGATTTAGTGTAGGTTTATGATTATGGTTTACCATTTATAATTATATTTTAGCATTTATGATTAGGGTTCAACATTTACTGAGTATAGGATTTAAGGTTAGGATTATGGTTAGGGTAAGGACATACGTAGGTATTGATTATGGTAAGGGTTAGCATTTAATTAGAGGGAAATATTTGAGTTATAGTTAGGGTTGAAGCTAACTATACGTAGGTATTGATTATGGTAAGAGTTTGAATATGGATAATGTATGATTATACTTAGGGTTATAATTAGAGTTCAATTAGAGATAGAGTTAAGTTGAGTGTTATATTTCAAGGGTCATTTTATTTGGATTTTATATAAGCTAGGATTTAGCTAAGTCAATAAGCAACTTTGTAAAAATATAACAAGAAAGTGTTGTACTTGTCATTTTTTGCCCTATATGGTTTGAGTTATTTTGTCTTTTCTAAAGGGATCCAAAGCTCGTATGCAATCCTTAATCTAAATCTAAATCTAAATCTAATTCTAATTCTAATTCTAAATCTAAAACTAAATATAAATATAAAAGTAAAATTAAAACTATATATATAAAATTATTAAATATAAAATAAAAATATGACCTTGATATTTGGTTGGTTGCTTTCTATTGAAAAGGGCTTCCTACAAATGAAATGAGGAGACACTCCTTTATAATCAGAGAGCGTGTCTTCATGTTCCCCAAAGATGTTAATTGAACTCTAATCATAGCTCCCTATTTCAAATGTAACCATAGACTCAAATACAACTAGAATTAGGTCCTAATTAGACCCTATTAGACCCAATTAGGACCTAATTAGACTCAATTAGGACCTAATTAGACCAATTAGACCAAATAGGACCTAATTAGACTCAATTATACCAATTAGGACCTAATTAAACTTAATTTACAACTAATTAGGAAGGTATTAGACCCAATTAGACCAATTAGGTCCAATTAGGGCCAATTAGGACCACTTATACTCAATTAGACTCAATTAGGACCAATTAGACTTAATTAGACCAATAAAGACCTAATTAGACTTAATTCTAAACCAATTGGGACCAATTAGGACCCAATTACACCCACTTAGACCTATTAGGACCAATTAGGACCCAATTACACCCACTAAGACCCAATTAGGACACAATTACACCAAATTAGACCTATTTTCACTTAATATGAACCTAATTAGACCGATAGACCAATTACAACTAATTAGGACCTAATTAGACTCAATTAGACCAAATAGAACCTAAGTAGACTCAATTAGACCATTCAAGACCCAATTAGGCTTAACACTATTAGGGTTTACCAATTAGGCTTAACACTATTAGGCTTAACATTACAATTACAGTACGACTTTACATCATGATTAATATTATGTTTAAGGTTAGAGTTTGTATTAAGGTTATGATTTAGGATTAGCTCTTGGCACTTAGGACTGGGATTGTGATTATTGTTCAACATTTATTATGAGGATTTAGCTTTTAGGAATTTAGACAATTTTGAAAGGGTAATAATCTAAAACGTGTGCACTATTTCAGGACAATAAAATGGCTTACATCGGGATTTAGGATTTACTATTTCGATTAAGCTTAGGTTTTAGATTATATTCCTCTAATTTAGGATTAGGATCACTGTAAGGATTATGATTTGGGTAAGGGTAAGAGTTTAGATCATGAATAGTATTATATTGAGGAAAAAGGTTGACTTGAATGTAAGGATTATGATTACAGTAAGGGTAAGACTTTACATCATGGTTAGTATTATTGTTAAGATTTAGAGTTTTGATTAGGATTAGTATTCATGGTTTAAGATTATGAATATTGTTAGGATGATGCGTAGGGTTGGGTAGATAATCGTATGGCCAGGGTTACTATTTTTGTCAAAGTTAGGATTATGAATGGAGTAGAGGTTATGATTATGGTTATCGTATGTTCCTTCTTTGTGTGTTTCCTATGAGTTCCTTCTTTGTTCGTAAAATTTAACATAGTAATATTACAAGTACTATTAAAATAAAAATACTATATAAATAGAAATATTACAATTAGTATTACTATTGGGGTTAGGGTTTGGGGTTAAGATAATGGTTAATATAATTGTTAGGTTTACATTTATATCATTCTTGGAATTGTTGTATACGATTAGTGTTAAGATTAGAGATAGACCCCTACCTAAGAGCCCAACCCACCTGATGTTTGTCATTTCTTAAATGATCCTTATTCATACAATAGTATGGTACATAAGTTAAATTTGAGCAATACATTTTAGTTTAATTTTGAATTTTGTTATGTTTTCCTTTAATCCATATTTGTATACTAAAATTTAATTCTACCAATTAATCCTTCTTAAGATATAAATGTATTATATAGACCTATAAAAATTGTGCATATAAAAATTGTGCACATATCAACTAATTTTTCATATTTTTTAGATTTTATTCATCAAATATATATATATATATATATATATATATATATATATATATATATATATATATATATATATATATATATATATATATATATATATATATATATATATATATATATATATATATATATATATATATATATATATATATATATATATATATATATATATATATCAGATGCTTTCAACTATCACTATTATAACTAGCAAGGCTTATATCATAGTTATAAAATGGATGTTGAAAATATATATTTAGATCATCTATTTCTATTTAATATATATTTGCAATGTACTAATTGTTCACTTATTATGTTTTTCAACTGTGAAAATATATTAAATTATTAAATAGTATATAGGAATTTAGATAGAAATGTCTTTACAGAAGTAAACACAACTTACGAAATTCTAATAACATATCACCCAAGTTAACGTGTTAGAAAACTAACACATTTTTTGTTGAAATTTGAAGTTTTAAATAGCCAAAAAAGTTCAAAAGCTAGTGCACGAGCACACACAGATCATATAGAATGTAATTATACCTTCTAATGGTTTTTGCATTGCAAATATGTTTTTGGTGTTATTTGATGCCGTAATAAGACCCTAACGACCATTGACCAAATTTTTAACTATTATTTTAAGCCTTTCAGAGGAATTGTCTATAATAGACCTATGGCACTGGTTTCCCCAAACTGATAAACCACTCCAACTATAAGAATATGATTTATAGCTATATTCCAATCAGTAAGTTAGAAATGTCATCAATAAATATACTTTTAATTTATGTTAAAAGCATACATTTCTAATCTCCAAACTAAACCAACACAATATTGAAAACAATTTACATCTATCGTGAAAAATGAAATTTTTAAGTAGCATCAAAAGGTATCAAATAGGAAAGTAGCTTAATAGTATACGTCACACATGAAGGTCCCCAAAATATATGGAAAATGTATGGGCATGTGTAAAAACAAGTAAGTTTAATTTTATAAGTCAATTGGGCAACCTAAAAACACCCCTGATTGTGCTCCCCGTTCAATGGCATCCTCATTTGGGCGCTCTGTGACTCAACCTAAAGAGTGTGTTTTAGTCCAACACCACTCTAGACGCTCGAATGCCTCGAGTTGTGTTAGTGAACAAATTTTTCCTTCAAACAAAAACACAAGAGTTGACTCCAAACACCCACAATGAAGTACAAACCGCACCAACAGTTGGACAGATTATCATGGGATTGATAATCTTCCTCTAAATTATTTAGGTACAAATCCCTATGTAAGATCTCCAATGAATTCACAAAACCACTTACAAAGATGCTTTTAACCCGAAAGCAAGAAAGGGATACCAACATCCACCCATAAACATGGAAAAGATGTAAAGAAGCTAATCTAACAATAAAGTAGAAAAGAAAAATGGCACAAAGTCCATTGTTTTAGACCTTACATAACAGAGAAAATGCAAGAAGAAAAACATATGATTCTCTTTCTAATACATGAATAACTAAGGCTCAAAGACCAAAAGATTATCATGCATGTAATTGTGTGAGACAGAGTTATACTCACAAGAGATTGGATCAATTCACAGATTGATCTCAATCAGAAAATAAATATCCAAACTCAAAGATTTGGCATACAAGTATTCTTTTTCTCTGAATATTAAAAAGATGACAAAGATCTAAATGCTTCCAAACTCACAAATTACAATCTAAAAGAAAAACCAGATATTTCTTTCCCCTTTGAAAAGACAAATAAAAAAAAGAAAAACCCCCTCCCTGACTGTAGCTCACCATCTCTAGAAAAAGAAGAGGAATCTGGAACCCTCACTCTTTCCAAAATATTTACAATAAATAGACTCAAACGACCATTATTCAGTTATCATAATTGAATCTTGAAACTGCTTTTATCTCCTAGATTTTTATCAGCTTATTCTGTCTTCATGTAATCTTTAAATATCAACCTATCACGAAGTATTAAGAATGAGTACAATGTTTAATGAATTATCATAACATTGTTTTCTCTTTTGCAACTTTCTATTCACTGACACTTTTAATCCTTATAGACATATATCTTCAATGCTATCCAGTACATTTATATTTAACTCTCGGTTAGTACTTATAATGTGCTTTTCTCCATATTTCTGCAAACATTCTTGGTTGATAAAATAAAGCATCACTTTTATGCTTTTGGTCTTTTTCTTGGGATAAATTTCATTTCCAAGAATATTAAGATCAAGAATCCTTTTAAAGTGACATGTGGCCTTAACTTGACAAGTGACATTTGCTGGTGATGAGGCTCTGTCATCATTTTGTGACTGTCATTGATAGTTTTGACAATACTCTACTCAATCAGCTATAACTCGAGAACCAAGAATAATTTCAAAGATCACTCTAGTGAGAGTCTGAAGAATTAGGATTTCTCAAACATATAAAAAATTTAGCCTGATCCAATGATGGAATTTGGAGTTATGCCCCCCACAAGAGGACTATTTTTCTGCTTCCTGCAAATCCGTGGTTGCTGGTTACATTAAAAACTATGAACATTCTTCATGTCCATGCTTGCATTTTGAATTTATCTTAAGAGATAATTTGATTCAATTCTAGAGACATTTTAAAATTGTCTAAAGATATAGGAACTTTATAGCATTTCTCATACAAAAATCAGTTAATCACGAACTGACTGTGCACGGTATTATTGATGCTCTACATATGGAATTGTATCTGAAGTCCATGAGTTCACAATCTTCCTAAAAATAATGTTGTAATAAGGATGTGAAGACCATTGTAGATACCTTCCCTATATTAAAGAGTGGCCATCTATCAAATTATATTCTCTTTTTTTCGGCAACAGTCAACTATGTTAGCCCACTTTTAGAATGACAAAAATGTTAATGATTTGGAAAGATCATCTTTGCACATTGGAGGGCCCTTACTGGTTTTGTTGAATCTAAACTTGAATTGAACATCTGAACCCATGAAACTCTTTGTATCGATTGAACCAAAAGTACCAGACAAAACCTAGAATCTAAATGCTGCACTTTGAAATCACCAAGGTCACCTATAATATTTAACTTGTCAAGCCTTCAAACTAAACCACTTTGAACCTCTTTGAACCTCTTTGAACCTTGGTTTGAAGTAGTTCAAAGAGGTTCAAGACCTTAAACTTGAAAGTTTATTTTCGGGGTCTATATGGGTACCAACAAGTTGCAAATTCGATGGCATGTTCTGGAACTACATCTACCAACTACATCCCCCATGATCTCACTTCGTAAGTACAATCCATAACTATTCTTCAGTTTCCTGATGGCCACAGTGTCATAATATTGTTTATCAATGCGGTCTGCCCATCGCTCTCAAGAGCATTGTAGAAAAATTTCCAAACATTGATGTTGATCTCTACACTGTAAGGGTGTAGAGAATATGGAGAATACCCAATTCCCCAACCAAACCACCATGCATCTATTGTCATAGCCAAAAGAATCTACCACTGCAACTCATTGGGCAGCTGGCAGAGACATTCTGTTGTGGTGTTGTCCATCTTAAATGATTGCAGTCTCCTGCAAAACCAAAGCACAAAATTCTTAGTAATATGTTTGTAATGTACAAAAACAAAATATATAAGCATGGCTTACTTTATGGTAGTCCTTACTTCATTCCCTATCCATGACATTTAAATAAAATTTTCAATGCTCCATAAAATGCATCTATATAACTCAGATATATAAATATTCAAATACAAAAATAATGCTAGCTAGCGCATCCTCTATTAAATATATCACCTTCAATTCAAGTGTAAAACAATAGTAAATGTAAAGTTGTATTGACATTTAAGGTAAGGTTAGTATAACAGATAACTTATTGGATGATAAAGGAACTGGTATGCTATATTAATTCAAACTATTAAATGCTTACAACTGATAATATTGATTGAATAGAACTTACAAAGGATCCTGTCCTTTCGAAGACTATTTTCAAAAAAATAACAGTAGCTAGCACATCCTCTAAAATATATCACCTTCAATTCAAGTGTAAAAAAATAGTAAATGTAAAGCTGTATTGACAGTTAAGGTAAGGTTAGTATAACAGATAACTTATTGGTTGATAAAGGAACTGATATGCTATATTAATTCAAAATATTAAACGCTTACAACTAATAATACTGATTGAATATGACTTACAAAGGACCATGTCCTTTCGATGACTATTTTCAAAATTAACAATTCATAACAACAATAAACAAATATAATTAGGCTTCCTCAAACCATAATTTAACATTGGAGATACCCTGTATATATTTTTCTTCCTCATTTGTATAAGGACCATTTATCGTATTTCTTGGCATTTGTTGCGCGCGGTAGAAAACATTATACGATTTCATAGGAAATATTGTGTCTGTGAGCAATGGAAACCGCCTTCCTTTTTAACTACTCACTGACACATAGTGTTGTGGGTTGTCGATACCTTATATCTTCTATTGGCATAACATTACTATCATTTCTCTGATAAGAGATTTGCAAATGGACCAGAGTTTTCCATCATCTCTACATCTTTATCTAATAGTTTATAAAAGTGTTCGTGATCACCACGTTACTCCTGTGTTCGAATGTAATCTTCACCATCATTCTACATCGCAATTTTGTAAATGAACTTTTACCTACTTTTGCCACCCCATTAGCCCACACAGATGTTTGATTTGAGATATCTTCCATGCGATAACTACTACAAGTTCTCTGTGTAGGAAGTGGACTGCCCATCATGCATTTTAACACCAGCATCAAAAACATCCACTAATTTCACCATTGGTGCAAATTATCTTATCCCAGGATGATTTTACACCCATCCGGGCAACTTTTATTGAGGTTATTTTAAGATTGTTTTGCACAATAGTTAACCATTATTTGTTTGGTCTCGCTTGTGCGAATCAATTTGAGATGTACAAAAAAATGAGTGTGCCAGTCCACAGTAAAAAACATCAAGTATTTTTTGTGAAGTCAGTCCCAGTTACCTTACGTTATTTGCAAGATGTTTACAACGTGTGACCAGCTTTAAAGGGAATGCACTGTAATTAATAGAAGAAGTATTGCAAAATAAAAAAATAGTTGTAGATAAAGACAGTGATCTCTTACCTATATGGCCCTCCCCTTGACACCATGTCCTAAACAAAAATGGGCCAATAAATTGGGTCTAGAAATCATGGTTGATCGAAAAGGATCAAAAAAGTCAAAAATAAAATCATATAATAACCTATGAGTGATTTCATCAATGTCACCCATTGTCATCATTATCGTGCCAAGGCCTTCAAACATTATCATCGGTCGATCTTTTGATACATACTTGTGCACATTCTTCATCCATGCTCGACACACATGCCAAGTGCATAGAATGACATGACATTGAAAAGATGCCCTAGTGTACATAAATAGGAGAGTGATTGGGGTCGGTGATCGAAAATGCAAATCACTTTTTCTACCATATTTGTCAAGATGGACCAAAAGGGTAACTATGTAGGTGCGGGCTATTCTCTATTTTCTCTATTTGAATCACTTTTTCTGCCATATTTGTCAAGATGGACGAAAAGATAAGTGCACAGGAGCGGGCTATTCTCTGTTTTAGCTCTTTGAATCACTTTTTTCTTTGGTGAGACAGATCTGAGTAGTGCAGAGTGCACAAGGTTGCGCACTATTCTTTGTTTTCACTATTCAAATCACTTTTGTTTTTTCTATGCCTGACTAAATATGGAAACTATTGAGTATTTTTTAACATTTTGGCATTTCGTTGTGTATTTTTGCATACTCATTGAAGAAGCAACCATACCCTACACATTCATGGCCAGACTGGTTTTTTTTTTCCATGGACACCCAATGCCTATAACTACAATATTTTGGGTGCTCCTCGTGAAACTACAACCCAACCCAAACAAAACCCAAATCCATTAACTGTTAAAATAATAATTCTATAGTAATGTGACATGAATACATGCTAATGTTCAAAACCCAAAACAAGTCATATTTTTTAAACTATTGAGACAAACTACTGTAAGGACCTACTGTAACACAAAAAATTCACACAAATACAAATAAATATAAATTTTGTTTTAAAAATTTATATATACAACTCACCTGTTCTGGGGTTCTCTTCTATTTTAAAAATTCACCCAAAAATACGCAATCTTTTCCATCTCCCAGTGAAGCCCTCTTCACAACAAACACATGTTAGAATAACTGAGAGGGGGGTGAATCAGTTATCTGGTGTCCCAATACAAAATTTATAATTCAAAACTAGTTTTTTTAATTTCTACTCCTCGGTAAACAATAAATAATTTCACTGTCTGTTCTTTTACCGATTACCAGTCTAATACTGTAACAATTTACCAATCAAATCTAACATGTAATATGAAAAGTATGATAACAAACAAATATCACAATCAACACATAACATAAGAGATTTAACGTGGAAACCCTGTAAAGGGAAAAACCACATGGGACCGACAACCCAAAATTGTTCACTCTTCTAAAGTGAGGTCAGTTAAGACCCAATCCTGTTAAAGGTTTACAAACACACTGTTAGGTGTGACCTTGTTAGAGGATTTTAGACTAGAAGTTATCATCCAACCAGAATTCACTATGGGGTTGACAAGATAACAATGTTCATTCTATGAATGATACATCATAAGACTTTCAAATTCCACTCGGTTAAGAGATTTAGACTGTATACAATGGTTAAATGTGTAACAGTAAATGATTTGACTTAATACAACTTCAATTGCAAATTATAGATCAATATTTAGTCCATACAAATCCTTCTGACCAATATTTCACTTCAGTTTCAATACTATATCAACTTACTATTCGTTGGTAATTGCTCTTTGTAGCTCAGTAACTGTTCTGTAGCTCGGTTCTTACTAACCAGTATGATCAGAATGCATGAAAGCTTGTTCACGCAAAATTCCTACAGCTTCTTCTTCTTCCGGCATTTTGCATAAAGAAATTATGTTCTCTTATATAGACGAGTAAATCATTTTCTTCTCCACCATCAGATTTTGTCATTTAACCACATTCATAGATTTTTCCGCTTCAAAATTTCTCGATACTTGTGTTAATAACATGTTTGATTCTCATCCTTTAGATCTTTCTTGAATTTCGCCAACCATCGATCTGTGTAACAGACATTATCTATTACCTTGATGTTATACTCTTGCCAAATCATCAATCTTATCAGCTAAACTAATCATTTAGTTCATTATATTTCACTCGGTTAACAAAGAAACACGTCGGTGAACACTGCTTAGTTAATACTACGATCGGTATACACTACACTCCATCGGTGTATACTAGAATTGCTTCATTTACCGACAACACTACTTTGTGTCTTTCAGCTCTATACTTCATCATAGATGAATGCAACATAATAAAGTCAATATCATGAAGTCATAGAATCATCAATAAGTTGCTCAATGTGTTTCTTATCCTCATTTGTCATGTACATCTTTCCTTATGTAGATTTCTCTGTTCTTCATCTCTATCACCTTTCTTCAAATGTCTCAGTATAGTAACTTACAAAATAAGTGTTGTCAAACTAGTTGACATCAATGACAACATAATACTGATTTAATCATATTACATATCTAATCAACAACTCCTCAGTGATCTTTAATCATAGATTCTTCAATCAGATTCCAAATCAGTTGTAGTCCAACAATCTCTCCCTTTGGCATTGATGGCAACTCAAGTAATATGAAATGTACCATACACATACCAAACATATATTCTACAACTTTATGAAAAAATGCTATAAGTCAGATAGAATTAATATTTTTAATCACTACGTTACTAAACAACATTAAGTAATATAGCTTTACCATTCTGTAGTTGTGATCTTTTTAGTTCTCCTGTTCCTACTTTTGTTCTTTAGTACTCTGTCCCATTCAGATTGTCTCTCCCTTAGATAATTCTCATCGGTGCTTGTTCCCTTTTTCAAACCTTTCATATTATTTATCTCTTCCTTTGATACCAATGCCAAAGAAACAAATAAACAAACAATTCTATAGTATCCAAGTAACTCTCTGGTGTCCAATACTTCCTCTATATCTCTGTATACTGATATCCCATCAGTTCAAGTTCTTCAAACTTAATCACAACCTTGAACATGATTCAAAGTGTGAACTATGTTGCATCAACATGAATGTTCTTTTGATATAAGTAGGCTGATGCAACAACTAGATCACCTTAGTGACTAATAGATAGGGGATGGACCCAAGTCTAGTCCTCAAGTATTCAAATGTGTTCTTTGGTAGAGGCTTTGTAAAAATATCGGCAAGTTGTTCTTTAGATGTGACAAATTACAAATTCACTTGCTTTTCTTGCACTTGTTCTCTTAAGTAATGGTACTTAATAGATATATACTTTGTCTTAGAGTGCATCACAGGATTCTTTGAAATATTAATAGCACTAGTGTTGTCACAATATATAATCACTGGGTCAGTGATTACCTCATTCATTCCTTCCAATACTTTCTTGATATATGCAATGTTTGAATAGTTAGTAGTAGCAGAAACATATTTTGCTTTAGCTGTAGACTGAGAAATACAAGTTTGTTTTTTACTTGTCCAGGTTACAAGTCTCTCACCAAAGAAAAATGCTCCTCCGGTGGTGCTTTTTCTATCATCCACATTTCCAGTCCAATCAGCATCGATGTAAACTTTCAGTTCAAACTTCCCTTCCTTAGAATACCATAATCCATAATTCTCTGTTATCTTCAAGTATCTTAAGATCCTTTTTGTAGCTATCATGTGTGATTCTCTAGGATTGGAAGAAAATCTTGCAACAATACACACATCATGTGCTATATCTGGTCTACTATGAACTATGTACATTAACTTACCAATCATGGATCGGTAAAGTGTCTGATTTACTTTGGTAGTTTCATCCTCCTTTGTCAATTTGCATCTAGTAGCCATTAGTGCTTCCATAGGTTTATCATCTTCCATGCCAAATGTCTTGAGTACTTCCTTTATGTATTTAGATTGTGTGATGAATATTCCATCACTCTGTTGAATCACTTGTAGTCCAAGAAAGAACTTAATCTCTCCGAACATAGACATTTCAAATTCCTTTTGCATTTCATCAACAAACACCTTGCAGACAAGATCTGAGCCTCCAAAGATAATGTCATCAACAAATATTTCAGCAATGATAATAGTATCATCAGTATCACCTTTCACATACAGATTGTTGTTTTCACTTGTTCTAACAAATCCTATACTTAACAAATAAGTATGCAGTCTTTCATACCATGCTCTTAGTGCTTGCTTTAGACCATACAAAGCTTTATGTAGTCTACATACCATGTCTTTATTGTGGGGATCAAAAAATCCTTGAGGTTGTTCGATGTAGACCTCTTCTTCAAGTATACCATTCAAAAATGCTGACTTTACATCCATTTGATAGACTTTGAATTTCTTATGTGCAGCATATGCAAGTAGCATTCTAACTCCTTCTAATCTAGCAATAGGTGCAAATGTTTCACCATAGTCAATGCCTTCTTCTTGTGCATATCCCTTGCATACCAATCTAGCTTTATTTCTTGTGACTTCACCATTTTCATTCAATTTATTCCTATATATCCACTTAGTACCGATAACATTCTTATCTTTTGGTTAGGGTACTAAGGACCAGGTTTTGTTCTTCTCTATTTTATCTATTTCCTCCTTCATTGCATTAACCCATTCTTCATTTTCTAATGCAACTTTCATAGTTTTAGGTTCAAATTCACAAATTAGATATGTACCTTGTCTTGTTTTGCTTCTAGTTTGCATTCCAGCATGTCTGTCTCCAATGATTTGTGTCTCAGGATGATGTCTTCTAACAAAACTAGCCAAAACTTGATTTCTCATTTCTTGTTCATCTTGTTCAGGGTCATTCTCTTGCTTGGTAGCTTCTTCATGTTCATCGGTTTGTGGTGCTTGTTGTACTACATTATTTCCCTGCTGACCAGTTGTCATAGCTTGCGGTGTCAGTAGATACTCTGGATGTTCAATGTAAGTGAATCTATCGTAGTCTTATGATTCCTTTGTACTTTTCTCTATGTACTTCTCATCAAACTCATCAACATGAACATTAGTACTTTCAACTATCTTATTTGTAACCTTATTCAAACATTTGTATGCTTTACTTGTAGTGGAATATCCCAGAAATATCCCTTCATCTCCTTTAGAGTCAAATTTTCCATTTCTCTCATCTTTCAAAATAAAGCATTTACTCCCAAAAATTCTAAAATAACTTACAGTAGGTTTGTGTCCAAACCATAGTTCATAAGGTGTTTGGTTGGAGTCCTTCTTCAATTGTACTCGATTAAGAGCATACACAGCTATACTAACAGCTTCCCTCTAGTATGTCTGAGAAACATTCTTCTGTATCATCAATGTTCTAGCACAGTCAATTATAGACCTATTTCTTCTTTCAGCAATGCCATTTTGCTAAGGTGTCATCGGTGTAGATACCTATCTTTTGATTCCATGCTCATTACAAAAAATTAGTAAATTCATCAGAGATAAATTCACCTCCTCTATCAGATCTTCAGCATTTTATTTCCTTTCTAGTTTTTTTTTCTACCTTAGCTTTATACCACTTAAACATTTTGAAAATTTCATATTTCTCTTTCAGGAACATAACAGTCATTAGTCTAGTGTAATCATCAACAAAAAGAATAAAGTATCTATCACCATAATAACTTTGAGTTCTCATAGGACCACATAGATCGGTATGAACCAACTCAAGTATCTTCTTTGTTGAGTAGTCTTTTCTTTTGAAACTAGACTTAGTCATCTTACCTCTTTGACATTCATGGCACATGGCATGATCAAGTTTTGAAAAGTTAGGCAATCCTCTAACTCTTTTCTTTCTACTAATCTTGATCATGTTGTCAAAGTTCACATGGCATAACCTTCAGTGCCACAACCAAGCGTCTTCATCCTTTATTAACAAACAAGAAGACTAATCCATATCAAGATAGAATAGATTACCTCTGGATTGTGTACCAATTCTGACAAGTCTTCCTCCATCATCATAGATCTTCACCTTTTTGCTCTCAAAAGCCAGTTGGTGGCTTGAATTGTTCATTTGAGCCACACTTAAAAGATTATAGTTCAGTCCATCTACCCAGTATGCATTCTCACATTGTATTATGTCATTGATCATTAGTGAACCTTTACCTCTTACCATACAAGGTACATCATTTCCCATTGTCACAGATCCTCCATTATATTCAACAAGATGATCAAACTTCTCTACATCACCAGTCATATGATGTGTGTAGCCACTGTCTATAATCCATGTATCATTTATGCTTACTTTTGAGATCAGTGCTTTCTCTTCATGTTTCTCTTCTTCCTCTGAATCATCTTTCATAGCAACAAATACAACTTCTATGTCATCATTAGATTTAGATTCAGTTTCAATATCTTCAGCTATGTAACATACCTTTTTTCCTTTTTCATCTCGGTTGTCTCTATTTTTGTATCGGTAGCCTCTGTTGACTCTTCTCCCATAGCTTCCTTCAGATCGGTCTTTGGATCTATCATCATCTTTCTTCTGAGGACATCTAGAAGCGATGTGACCAACTTCTTTACAATTATAACAAGCCAAAAGTAGCTTACCTCTATACCTTCCTTTTCCTTTGGGCAATCTTCTGGCCATAAGTGCTTCAAGCTCATCAAGTTCATCATCGGTATTGTCATCACTATCATAATTCTTATTATTCCTGCTAGACTTTCCAATCTTCAAAGAAGACATGAAAGTAGATTCAATAGAAGGAACAATACTATTATCAAAACTATTTAATTCAAAGGTTGTAAGTTTACCAATCAGAGTGTCAAGAGTAAGGTTGGATGTATAGCTCTTGTTTCATGAATTGCAGAAATCCTGATTGCATAAACTAGTAGCAAAGTTCTGAGAATCTTTCTTATCACTATTTCATCATCAATCACTCCATCAGATGCTCTAATAGCATGTACCACTTCTTTGAGTCTATTTGAATATTGGACAATGTTTTCACCTTCTTTCATTCTCATATCATCGAATCTGCCTCTCAAACTTTTAGCTCGGGCTCTTTTGACATTCAGATCTCCACTGTATATTTGTGTTAACTTATCCCACATTTCCTTGGCAGTCATGCATGTCTTAATATCTTCAAATTCAGCATCGGTACATGCAGCAGAAAATTCCATCATAGTAACATTGTGTTCATGCTTGTCCTTCAGTTGATCAAGAGTTAAGGGACCAGAGGGCGGTTCTATGTAGCCATTCTCCATCAAATCTAGTGTTGAGTTCCCAATTGCAGATATGTGTAGCTTCATTCTACTTTGCCATACTGTGAAGTTCTCTTTGTTTAGTTTTGGTACTTCCCTCGGATACATCTTGAGACCTTTATGCTTAAGTCCTTAAAACTCTATTCCAAGCAACCAGTGCTCTGATACCAATTGTTAGAATAACTAAGAGGGGGGTGAATCAGTTATCTAGTGTCCCAATACAAAATGTATAATTCAAAACTAGTTTTTTTAATTTCTGCTCCTTGGTAAACAATAAATACTTTCACTGTCTATTCTTTTACCAATTACTAGTCTAATACTGTATTAATTTACCGATCAAATCTAACATGTAATATGCAAAGTATGATAACAAACAAATATCACAATCAACACATAACACAAGAAATTTAATGTGGAAACCCTGTAAAAGGAAAAACCACCTAGGACCTGCAACCCAAAATTGTTCACTCTTCTAAAGTGAGGTCAGTTGAGACCCAACCCTGTTAAAGGTTTACAAACACACTATCAGGTGTGACCTTGTTAGAGGATTTTAGACTAGAAGTTATCATCCACCCAGCATTCACTATGGGGTTGACAGGATAACAATGTTCATTTTATGAATGATACATCATAAGACTTTTAGAGTCCACTTGGTTAAGAGATTTAGACTATATACAATGATTAAATGTGTAACAGTAAATGATTTGACTTAATACAAATTCAATTGCAGATTATAGATCAATATTCAGTCCATACAAATCCTTTTGACCAATATTTCACTTTAGTTTCAATACTATATCAACTTACTATCCGTCGGTAATTGCTCTCTTTAGCTCGGTAACTGTTCTGCAGCTCAGTTC
This sequence comes from Chamaecyparis obtusa, assembly GCA_027943335.1. Lineage (NCBI taxonomy): Eukaryota > Viridiplantae > Streptophyta > Pinopsida > Cupressales > Cupressaceae > Chamaecyparis > Chamaecyparis obtusa. The sequence goes on along the minus strand of BSBK01004968.1, from coordinate 287,655 downwards.
TTACTAACTAGTATGATCAGAATGCATGAAAGCTTTTCCATGCAAAATTCCTACAGCTTCTTCTTTCGACATTTTGCATAAAGAAATTTTATTCTCTTATATAGACGAGTAAATCTTTTTCTTCTCCACCATCAAATTTTTCCGTTTAACCACATTTATAGATTTTGTCACTTCAAACTTTCTTGGTACTTGTGTCAATAACATGTTTGATTCTCATCCTTTAGATCTTTCCTAAATTTTGCCAGTCGTCGATCTGTGTAACAGACATTATCTATTACCTCGATGTTATACTCTTGCCAGCTCATCAATCTTATCGGCTAAACTAATCATTTAGTTCATTCTGTTCCGCTCGGTTAACAAAGAAATGCATCGGTGAACACTGCTCAGTTAATATTGCAATCGGTATACACTACACTCCGTCGGTGTATACTAGAATTGCTTCATTTACCGACAACACTGCTTTGTGTCTTTAAGCTCTATACTTCATCATAGATGAATGCAACATAATAAAGTTAATATCATCAAGTCATAGACTCATCAATAAGTTAATCAATGTGTTCCTTATCCTCATCTGTCATGTACATCTTTCCTTATGTAGATTTCTTTGTTCTTCATCTTTTTCACCTTTCTTCAAATGTCTCGGTATAGTAACTTACAAGATAAGTGTTGTCAAACTAGTTGACATCAATGACAACATAATACTAATTTAATCATATTACATATCTAATCAGAAACTCCTCAGTGATCTTCAATCATAGATTCTTCAATCAAATTCCAAATCAGTTGTAGTCCAACAACACAGAGTGCTTTCAAATGGACAAACTACTATTAACTTCACAGCAAATGCAAAGTGTTTTTCCCCTTTCAAACGGACAAACTACTATTAACTTCATAGAAAATGCAGAGTTCTTTCAATTAGAGAAACCACTACTAACTTCATAGAAAATGAAGAGTGCTTTCAACAGAAGAACCACTATTAACTTCACATGAAACACAGAGGGCTTTCAAACCCTATTAATAGTGGTAACTTACTTAAAAGTGAAGTAAATTATAAAAACTTCCACAGGACTTGATTTATGACTTAATGGATGAATTAAATAGAAAAGAAGATGCAGGACAAGTGAGTTGGTGGCCATTATTCTCTCATCCTTTTCCCGTGGCAATTTGCCTTTTTTCATTTGATGTGAAACTGTTCATGTTCGGTCATGTCACCATCGAAACTATTATGTGTTTTCCTTCCTAGGTGCGCATGAGCGATAAGGAAAATGTTGTGTTTTTGACAATATGTGAGCAAGTGCGATGTCAAAAAAAAAATCGTCTGCTTTCTGTGTTGCTGGCAAAGGAATCCGAACACATGTCAAAAAGGCATGATCCTGTGAAGGTTGAAAGATCTTTAGTAAGTATTTTATGGGATAACAACTCAATGCCACCTATCCATGGTTGTCAGTGGGACCACCTAGCATGTTTCAAACCACCTGGTTAATGTTATTTGGGTAGTTAATCAAACAGTGAACGGATGGCGGTGATAGGCCAAGTACCTTAAGTGAAAATTATTTATTTATATCTTGACTGTTAGATCATTTTTGATCTCACGGTTGGCACTATCCCTTAATCCTCAAGGTGAATGTCTATTATCTTAACGGGATCACACCTGAATGCCACCTATCCATGGTTTTCGGTGGGACCACATAGCATCTATTAAGCCAAGGTGAAGGTTATTTGGGTGGTTAATGTCAAACAAGCCCGGTTACTAACTAGTGTAACATCCGGTTGCATCCCAAAAAAATCAATATCTCTACATCGGTTGTCAAATTTTTGAATGCACTAGTATTTTCTATGGCATCATCTCTACAGAATTTGTTTTGTCCTACTTGCGTGTATCGATGGATAGAGCTTATGTGATTACATTTATGATGCCCTAATGTAAGTGCACATGTGCTCTATGACAAGTGTTCTATGTTTTCACATGTCCACATAACTGTAAATGTAACTGTCACTAACATTATCCAATCATAGCTACCAAATGCAGTAACCTCTAATATTTTACACCACACCTAACACGCGTCAAAGGAATCTGAACACAGGTTAAATAGGTGTGATCCCGTGAAGGTTGAAAGATCAGACTTAAGTAAGTACTTCATGGGATAACGCTTGAATGCCACTTGTCCACAGTTGTCAGTGGAACCACATAGCATGCGTTAAACCACCCTGTTAAGGTTATTTGGGTGGTTAATCAAACGGTGGACCGAATGCAGTGATATGCTAAGTACCTTAAGTGAAAATTAATCATTTATATCTTCGCTGTTAGATCATTTTTTATCTCACGATTGGCACTATCTCTTAATCATCAAGGTGCACATCTTTTATCTTAATGGGATCGCACCTGATTGCCACCTATCCATTGTTGTCGGTCGGACCACATAGCATCTGTTAAGTGGCCCAGTGAATGTTGTTTGGGTAGTTAATGTTAGACAAGCCCAGTTACTAACTAGTGTAACATCTGGTTGCATCCATGAAAAACCAATATCTCTCCTTCAGATGTCAGATTTGCAAATGCACCATTGTTTTCTATTCCATTATATCTATAGAATAGGTATCCATTATTTGTTTGGTCCCGCTTGAGTGAATCAATTGATATAGCTTGGAAAATTACATTTATGATGCCCTAATGTAAGTGTGCATGTGCGATGTGCTATTGTATGTACGATTGAGCTTTTATATGTACCTAAGCACGATGTCAAAATGGACACCATTGATCTTAAAAAGATGATGGCTGCATAGACATCTTGTGAATAAGGTTAGGTAACTACGACCAACTTCACAGTAAATACGCGATGTTTTAGACTGCAAAATTGCGCATTTACTATTTTGTACATCTCAAATCAATTTGTGCAAGCGGAACAAAACAACAGAAACAAATAATGGTTACCTATTCTGTAAAGCAATATTAACATAACACCCATAGAGGTTTCCCGGTGTTATATAGTTGAACATGGACCTCTAATCCAGCTATAAACACAACATAGTCATTGCTCAATCATCGAATCATGAAATTGAGTATGAATTACCCATTCGCATGATTCTATTAATTCGACCTATTGCCTTCTAATTAACTGGGGTGTTTGAATTACTCTCAAAATGAGAGCCAACAACCATAAGATCAAGCTAATATGAATGATTTTCAAAAGTTTGAAAATATGAGCAAAACTGAAATTAATCTAGAATGGAGTGCAATTAATCTAAGAGCTTGAAAGAAATATGAAGATGCAAGTTTAATCTAAATAACTTGAAAGAAATATGAGATTAAGCTATAAGCAAGTAAGCAAATTATACTAATATGAAAGTGCAATATTATTCTAAATGAGAAATTAAGCTAAATGTAATGAAAGCTTTGAAAATAATGAAAATGAGACTAAAATTGGCTATAGTTTAGTTACTCTCACAAATTGCCTATTTTTGAATGAAGAAGGAGGTTCAATATATAGACAAGCCCGAGAGACGACTGAAGAGGTTCTTGAAATGAAATGGGTGACTCTTCATTCCAAATTGAGACAAATATTGAAAGATTTATTTAATTAAGAGAATGAAATATTGCCACATATGGGGTGACCTTTCGAGTAATTTGAATTATTAAATTTAAATAAAGAGGTGTCCATTCAAATAACTAAATAAGATTAATTCCCTTTTTTATGTGTATTAGCTAAAGGGGGTGGGTTTTAATTTAATTTAAAGCACTTAGGACTTTAGAATTAAATCAAATTATCATAGGGATTATTTAGCTAATAAAGTTGAATACTTAGGAATTAATTATAGCGTAAGATTAATGCAAATTAAGGTTTTTACAACTAACATCAAGTCAAAATAAAGTCAGGTAGGAGAGAGAAAATTGCCTAGTAAAATAGGACTTTGAAGATGTAAAATTGAAGAAAATGCACCAAAATTGATTGAAATTATTAGGTGCCAATTTTGGGGTATTACATTTGCCCCTCTTTGAATTGATGTGTGAGTAGCGTGTTAATTCAAAGAATAGTCTGATGCAACATATGAGGGTTCAGGATTATCCCTAGAATGGAGCTTAACCCTCGGAAGTCAAGGTTAGGATGCCAAGACACCGAAATAGATTGAAATGCAGAACCACTTCCAGAATGAGGCATGATTTTTTGAAGTCTAAGTTAGATTGCGAAGATAACCGTCTAATGACAACTTGAAAGGAGACCGGAATCAGGGTTAGATTGCACCAATACCGATTGATCGAATGATGACAGATGCAGACTTAGGACTAATTTCCAAAATCAGGGTTAGATTGCCCCAATACAAAGGCCAACCCTTCAAGACCCGGGTTAGATTGCCTAGATAACAGTTGAAAAGATATTTCAAGAGCCATCTCCCGAACGAAGCTTGAATCCCAGGAATTAGGGTTAGATTTCCCTAATACCAATAGATTTTGAGAACCATCTCCAGAACAAAGCTTGATTCTCAAGGATCCAAGTTAGATTGCTCATATACCTAAAAGATAGATGACAAGATGACCAGATGCAAGGCAAAAAGATGCCCCAAGTGAAGACATGCCCCAAGCAGTGAGGACTTTTATTTAGATCAGATTAATAAGAGATTGGTTTGACAAGATTCAAATGATGCAATCATCCTGCCCCCTCAAGAGTGAAATCAAAAGATGATATATCAGAAGGATGATTAACAACAAGAGGTTGCAAAATAGAAGTAATTAGACTAGATTCGAGAAGTTGTAGAAGCAATTTGAAGCAGTTGGGAGGTCCTGTTGACCAAGTTTGACCAAATTTGACTAGAGTTGAATTTGATGAAGATCTTGAGAAAATGATGAAAAGATGAGGATCTGGCATGAAAATGATGCCAGAAGACTAACTGCACAAGCGTCCAATCCCAAAGGATCCCAGAATTTAAAACACAATTTCAAGCTATCTAGAGATGTCAGATTTTGATTTCGATCTCAAAAATGGATTCAAAGAAGTCGATTTAGCCAAGGGTGCAATTTTTGTGCAAAATGGAGCACTTTCAAAAATTAAGTTAAAAGCTATACTAAGGCCTAGAGGGGTCACTTTCAATTCATTATTCACTTTTGTCTTCTTGTGATTTGAGCTCTGAGAGAGAATGGAGGGCATCCTAGTGCACATGCATCAATTGGAGTGCTCCCAATGACACACCTAGCCATCAAAGCATGACGCACCTATAAGTAGTTAATAAACCTCCTTGCATTTCAATTTGTACTGCTTTCTAGGTCGATTTAGGATAGATCTAGCATGTTTAGGGTCAAGTGCTCCAAGTATCGCGTGACGAAATAGTTTCCTCATGCCGAACCAGTTCTCCTTTCACGAGAGGAAACAGTTTCCTCACATGGGTCAGGGATTTCTCACTTGGGGCCTTTCTGTCAGCTCGCGTGAATTGCTTGCTAGTGCCACACAAAATTTCTCCTTCTTGCGCAAGAAGAGATCCTGTCCCATGTGAGGGAATAGTTTCCTCATGTAGGAAACTGCAGCAGTGTTTGAATATTCCTCCAATTTTGCATAGCGTCAGCTAGTTAAAACATTCCCGAGTCTTAGTAGGATAAATGTGTAGCCTCATTTACTATTTATTACTTTGAGAAACTATCATGTTGAGATATTGATCCAATGTCATCGCTTGATTTGTAGGTTGACTTCCTAGACGTCGCCTTCCGGTCACATCACCCAATGATCACTACATTAGTTCAAAGGCTGAAAAATGCTGAGACTACCCACATTGATGGGCTGGGATTAGGATACTTACGTGATATACCTGACATTCGGGTAAATCATAGTCTTCTTGGTGCACTTGTTGAGCGTTTCCATTTGGAGATGAACACCTTTCACTTGCCATTAGGAGAGATGACAATTACTCCTGAGGACATATATCGAATATTGCAGATTCTCTTCCATGGTGCTCATGTTGAGTATGATGTTCAACCCAGAGTAGGTACAGTAGCATTGAGGACTATCTTCCAAGATGGGCTAGTGATGGGTCAGGCCATCTCTTGGGATGATTTTATTAGCAGGTACGGTGGTGCCCACCCATTCGCCATGGTTCTAGCTATGTTCCTGAGTTGCTACCTTGTTCCGGATAGAGGACAACATAGACTAGAGTGCGGTTGGGGCTCTATGCTATAGCGGATGCTGGCCAGACCAGTAGTTAGATTCAGATGGGGGGAGTGCATGCTCGCCCATATGTATCATGAGATGCATGAGATTGTATATCACGGTGCGAGGACCATGGTGAAAGGAGTCTTCATTCTTCAGATCTGGGCTTGGGATCACCTCCCAATTTACAGGGCTATTTTCCATGATACATGACAGCAGCTGGAGCCTTACATATATAGGTACGCAGGTCTAATGACTCAACCTTTGCTGGGTAAGACAGAGTAGTGGCGCGGATTGCTGGATGACATAGAAGTTATTTTCTGGAGACCTTGGGTTGCTACTAAGCTGTGGGATGATACTCATCAAGAGCTTTCTCATATGTTTGTTTCACGTTCATTGATTGGGTGTAGTGTTACCATCATTGAGCATTTTATTGTTACACGTGTCTAGTGTTAGTTCTGGAGACAATAGGACATCTCCCATGAGTACTACCCCTATGCCCGCTTCACTGATGAGGAGAAGAAGGGGTGGCATCTGAGGTTAGATCTAGGTAGGTGCACTATTAAGGCTAGGGTACTAGTAACATGATGGGATTACATGGTGGATGTCACCAATCACTAGTAAATTTTACCTCAAATTTTGACGAAAATTGGTTGAATTTTCGACAATAATTGGTCGAATCCACGACTAAAACTTTTGTCATTCTTTTTTTGTCGAATTTTCTACGTATTTCTTATTGGTCAAAATTTTGACCAAAGTATTGGTCAAAATTTTGATTGCAGTTTTTTGTCCAATGGTCAAAATTGAGACCATCCATTGGTGGAAATTGAGACCATGCATTGGTGGAAATTGAGACCATCCATTGGTCATTTTTTTTGGTCAAATGGTCTCAATTTTGACCATGGCATTGGTCAAAATTGAGACCAATGGTAAAATTTTTTTTTTTAAAAATGTCTATTAAAAGGTCTATTGGTTTATCTCTTTTTAGGCTTAATGTCATTAGATTTCCACAATCCATGAAGAATAGTATCTCGTTTCTGGATTTGATTGTGTTTGTGAGTTTTTTGCATCAAAGTTTGGGATCACACTCCATGATCTTTCATGCTCTTGGTGCTCTCTTCCATCCTGATGATGGATCATGGAGTGTGATCTAAAACATTGATGCAAAAAACTCACAAACACAATTAAATCCAGAAACGAGATACTATTCTTCATGGATTGTGGAAATCTAATGACATTAAGCCTAAAAAGACATAAACCAATAGACCTTAATTTAACAAGAAGTAAGAATGGACTGGTTGAAAAGAAATTAAAATTAGTATGAAAAAACCTAACTATGGATTTCTGGGAAACCAATAGTGCAAAATGTAATAGGCCATGTAAGTAATAAACTGCCTCTAAATTCATTGTAAATCTAAATTAAAGGTGAATAGCCTTTCATTCTACAACAGAACTTTGTATGCATGCAAAACAAGGCAAGGTAAATATAATTACAATACAAAAATAATTGACAATATTTTTTAATGCTAAATCCGTTATACACCATGCCCGGGTCATGGTGTAACTATCATGTGCTAGTATATACATTTTAGCCAATGGAATCATAATGTAACTGTCATAAGTAAGATACAATACATATCCTTGGCATTTTAAAACATGGAAAAAAATTGTATTCAAGTTTAAAATCCCACAATTGTTACAAGTGATAATGCCAAAAAATAAATGTGCCTAGTCTACAAATACAGTAGATTGCAAGTTATGCCTAGTCTATAGAAAATAGTTCAGTTCAATCTTTCGACTTGAGCCTCCTTCACCATAAAGCTCATTCCAGCGATGTAGCTCGGTCATACTTGTTGAGTCTGAAGAAACACTAGCACGTACCTACAAAAAAGTGACTCTATAAGGATACTATTTTTATGATGGGCACATGGATTCAATAAGTAAGATTGGTTTGTTTAGCAAAACTCTCTCTACTCCTTAAAATCTTACCAGTTTATGGGCATATCGTATGTCATTCATATTTAAAGGGCGAATATCAGCACTTCCACTCAGCGATGGCAACTCTGTGCCTTCTACTATTGCTAGTGCTTTTTCCTGAGAAATTTTTCAATGGTGATAGCATAATAAAATATGTGGAAAACAAAATAATGGCCTGGGAATCAATAGGAAACTAACAACATGAAATAAATGCATTCCATTATATAATCAAACACATTAAATTGAATGCAACAATTCACCAAATGTCTAGTGCAATCTCCTCTAGAAATAAAAAGGGAAAAGTTGAATACAATGAATAGTAGCATGTTAGATAATCTAGTTGCTTATATTTTTAATCATAATTTTCTCAAACATTCTATTTTTAAATCAGCAGAATGATGGCCTGAAGTTTGCAACCTCACTTGAGTCTAAGTACAACATTTACAACCACAAAGTATAATATGCAAAATAACCTTTAAGCATAACCTCTATCCCTTTATGATAATTTTTCCATACAACCAACGAGAAATACCTTCTTTTCTTTTTCCAAAATTTCCTGGATTGGGCAGAATGCAGCTGTAATGCATAAGTTCTACAACACAAACCCCGTTAGCATTAGAAGACCAGACAACTTTGAACACATACTCAATATACATTTTTTGAAAAACATAAGCTAAAACAACCAACCTTAAGGTCAGATCCAGAATATCCCTCAGTCATATTGGCAACTGCATCGAAATCTAAATCTGGAGCCAATTGTTCTTTTGCAAGAATAACCTTCAAGATTTTAGCTCTGTTTGATACATCTAGCAAGTTTACAAATAACCTGAACATAGAAGTGATTTCATGAGGGCTGACCAGTATTGTAAAATTGAAACTACTATTAATGTCCTCAAATAAGCATAAAGGATAATGGTACTGAAAATAAAAATTAGTTGAATGAGTCACTAGAAAGGGCATATTGTGCCTCTAATGAAAATAAAATGAGAAATATGCATTATACAAAAGGCTAAGCAACCAAAGTCAATATCAGAATTCAAAATGAAATAAGTTGTCATTAAAGAATATCAGAGAAAATCAAATGCTCACCTCCTTGGCATTCTTCGAATGACAGCTTCATCAAGATCAAATGGCCTATTTGTGGCAGCAAGAACTAATACTCTCTTTTTCTTTAGTGAGTAATCCATCCCAGTTTGACATAAACTCATTCTTCATCCTATGTGAAACCTCATGCTCTGAAGCATTGTCCCTTTTTCCCAACAGACTATCAACCTGCCAGGGGATCTGTAGTAAGAACTTCAAATGCAAACTAAATAATATTAATGGAAGAGTAGACAAGAATGGTTTCAGCTACCATTCAAGGGCAAAAGCTTACCTCGTCAATAAATATCACACATGGAGAAATTTTACTTGGTAGTGAAAAAATCGCTCTAATTGACTTCTCATTCTCACCGAACATCTGCAACAATTAAATAATGATCTGCATCAAGCACGAGTTCAAAATAACCTCATAAAAAAAAGCTCAACTGTTATTGATTGTATTGAAGTTATACCTTTGAGGTAATGCTTGACATTGAAATATTTAGAAAATTTGCGCCAGCTTCTGTTGCAACAGCTTTAGCAAGCATTGGTTTCCCGGTTCCTGGAGGACCAAAGAGCAGGACACCTTTACAGGGCTGCAATGAAACATGAAATCATTAGTTAAGAAACCTATTTAGCTAATGTCCATGATTTTCAAACCAAAATGACATCCTCATTAGATGAACAAGACCAGTTGTAATATTGAACACTTGATAAAATAAATATATTTCACAAGTGCAAGGATTCATTCATTAAACTTGGCGTAAAGTGTTTCCACATTAAGCTTACCTCGTCAATAAATATCACATGGAGAAATTTTACTTGCTAGTGAAAAAATCGCTCTAATTGACTTCTCATTTTACCTTTAGATAATTCTACACATATTCTCATTTCCACCGTCGTTTGAGCCCAATAATGCATACAATATGTTTACCAACTAGACCCATATATTCATCTGTACTTCCATGGCACCCTGAATCAAACTTGATTCCAATACTTCCAATGTCAGCTACACTCTTTCTGGTTATGCCAGAGCTTAACAGGACAAGTGTAACAGTTCAGAGTCATCAATAGCTTAAGCTTAACAACAAGTGCTATATGTCATGCATTAGAAATCTTATCTTCAAGATAAAAAGATTCAAAAGCTTATGAATGGTAAAAGGTGCAGTATAAGTAACCTAAGCTAGCTAGCTAAATTTAGAAACAGTTTTCAACGTAAACAGATATGTGTTATTATTTCCTCCTTCAGAGGCACTGTAAGCACTCCAGCACGCCTTTGTGAAAGAATTACATAAATCACTATTACATCCAAATTTTAAAAGATTATGTAAACTGTTTACTATACGATACTTGCCTGTCCTTTCCTGAAAGATTATCGTCCTTTCCTGAAAGATTATCGTCTTGAGATCAGTGTTACGTTTGCCAAACCACAAACATTTCCCTGATCCAGATTATAAATGTTAATCCAATTGTAGTTAATTTATGATTTTAAAGACTCAACGAAATATTGCTCCTTTTAGATGTAACTCGATTTCTTACTAGTTTCAGATATCTGTCTCATACATAAATATCGACTTTTGCATCTGACCATGGCCCCCAATTACCTATTCCTCTGTAGAGTAATAGTTTGAGATGACTATTTCTTATTGCATTTGTTCTTGTGCATTAAGTCAATGTAATGTCCACTTTTTTACTTGATCCACAGCACTGAGATTATTGGCAGTTAAACGAGGGAGTCTTGAAGTTGACCAAGTCCCTGTTGGCATCTGAAAGGAAAAGCCTTTTGGTTAAAATGGGATGATCGAGTATTCTATTGTAGAGACTTTGTCTGCCAGTTATTGTTAATTCAAAAAATGATGTTAAATTTGTAGTTATAAACTTACATCATAACTTTACATACTGTGGAGAGTTGATTGTCAGTTAGAAACCACTAATTATAGAACTAACAGCCATTGATTTAGGATTTGCTTGACGTAAAGAATATATTAGGGTTGGAAAGGAAGAAAAGGCATCATTGAAAAAAACTCCATTTTCTTTTCCAGAGATGGAGTTTCAGCAGCTGTGGCTTGAAGATGAAATCTTCCAGCTGGATATATTAACCATTGTGAGGACAAAACCCCTCAGTTCAGTACTAATTCTAGAGTATCAATAGACTGCAAACCAAAGATGAGTATATTAAAACACATTCATGGAAATAAGTCATGCTTAAAACAAAGTTCACTACTGCAAGAGTGGGCGAAATTCACCAACCCTGGGCAAAATATGAGATGCTTGGGAAGAAGACTGCAAGAATTCAAGTACAGATTTCAACTCCTTTGCTGTATCTTTTAGAGCGGCATCAGCTGCCTTACGAGAAGCCTTGCAAACTTGAACATCTCCAGTCCTTGCAAGATCAGATAAAGATGTCTCAAGCTTTTCACTAACAGCTAAGCGCTGATTCATGATAGTTTGTAGATGCCGAATCGCATCTTGCACCTGCAAAATCAAAGATTATAATTATGGACAATTCAAATCAAATATACATACTTGGGACATTACAATTCAGCCAAACATAGAAATAGAGTTTGATTTGTATGGGTCTATAGTTGAAAGGCAAACTTAAAATAAATGAGAGTAGTATCTGTTCGTGTAGGTAATTATATATATCAACACACGTGCATGGCAACCAGGTGACTTAATAGCATGAACCCAATCAATATTAAGAGTAAAATTTGCATTAGCTTTAGATCAATGAACCTACATGCTAAAAATGTCAAATGCAAATGTAAATCTATTAGAAATAAGTATTAATCCATACCCATGTTCAATAGCCAACCAGAAGCCAATCAAATGGCCAAGGCAGAAGAAAATTGGGGTATCTCAGGACAGTGCATGAAAACAGAACCTTTAAATTCTCTATCAGGATTTAAGATGCTACATCGAGAAATGTGACTGGAGACATATCTGGAGCTAATATTCTATCTGAAGATAAATGTAAGATGATGCTCAAAGAGAACTTGTGTCAATCTAAGTTCAAGGAAAAGATGACCAACCAAAGAAAAGTGATTCTAAAATTGCTGCATAGGATATGAGAAAATTGAAGTTTCCAGGAAAAAGACTTTGGTCAACTGTGTAGTCATTTTCATGATCAGGTCAACTTCTTTAAAACCCTTGATTGGGCATGAGAAGGATAATTTGATATTTGGAGACATGTCACATTGGTAATCAAACACAAAAGTTGAGCAGATCTTCACTGACATGGATGCCCAAACAATTTGAAAGGAGCATACTAACTCACATTCAAACTACATAATAAGAAGATGCAGAGATAAGAAAAACTGGATTATTACCCACTTCAACCAATAGAGGATATTGTCCAACTTCACAGATTTTCATTAGATGTATAAAATGTCTTGAGTCTTGTTAGAGCATGGAGAAAGATGCATAGGGGGTGGATACTAGGGGATTGCCAACATGAATGCTGACTTTGAATTGCTGACACAAGGAAAAGACCAGGTGCCACGAGGCAGAAAGGGAAATGGCTGAATTAAAAGTAAAAGTCCAAAGTCCAAAGGTTGAGGTCATCAACAATTAGATAAAGAAGCCAATAATATGTTACTCCCCTTCTACCCCACCCACAAAATGACAATTTAAAGGAGTTTGCTAGGTTGAAAACTGACAACAACAATGTAGTGACGTCAATCTGAATAACTCTTTGGAGACAGCTTAACAAAGCTAGCTTCCTTCAAGCAGTAAAGGACTTCTAAACATCGGGGAACATGAAAATACATTGTTTATATCATGACTCATTCATATGTATTTGAAGAAGGATGAGCCACAACGACAGTCTAGTGAAGTCAAGCTGAAAACCTCTTCAGATGTGGCTTAACAAAGCTATTTTGTGAAGTGTAATCTCCCAACACTGAATTCTTGCTAGAAATACAGACAGAAATCCTATCCTATTTGAATTGGCTTCAAATTGAAGAGATTAGAATGTGTAAGTGCCAGAATTGATGTTCTCTAGTCACTGGAAATGAATAAATGTTGCAGCTGCATGAAACAAGATGAAAATAAATGTCAAACCACAATGACTTGGAAACTACAATGGGAGAGAAACTATATATGAGGGCAATAGTTCAGCTTCTTCTCCTTGCCTTCCCCAGAATTATTTCAAAAGTGCTCTACGTTTCCTACTATCCCACTGACCTCTCTCTACACCAAACTAGTTCTTGGACCTACAACCAATTGAATGTGAGAGCTCTGTTCTTACATGTTTAAAACTAAGACTATACCTGTCACAGTTAGATCTTGACATATTTTTTTCATGGATTAAGGAAATTCTGAGCATCAGGGAACTCAGAAAGACATTGTTTCTGTAATGTCCCCTGCCTAGCCAGTTGAATTAGTGAACCGTTAACCTATTCAGTTTGGTTCTCATAGGCCAATGTGTTGGAGTTAGGGGACTTTGGAGGCAGTTTGCCCACCAGAGTGGCAGTAATTGATATTTAGTTGGGCGTCCACCATTACTATGAGCACAATGCCCTTTTCTGGAAGGGATTTGGGTTAGTCTTTGAATACTTGCTATATTTAGTAAGTTCGTTTCGGTCTCCGACTAAACCAATAGGTGGGTTACTAGTTTTAGTATTGTCAGTGGATTCAGTTTTGATGTTTATCTCAGTGTTTTATATAGTCAAGTGGTTTTAAAAAATAACAATAAATTTTAATCAATAAAGTTAAATTAAAGATTGAAGTTTAACATTATTTTAATTTATTTAATGAATGGACTATAGAGGCCAGATATACATAAAAAGGTGATTTATTTTAGATGGATGAGCATTTATTATTTAATTCTTCATTGGGAGATTAAAAAGAACATGATTGTGTTTTTTAAAAAGAACATGATTGTAATTTTTTTTAAAAGAACATGATTGTATTTTTTTTGTTTATGGATCTTGATTGTGTGCCAAATCTCTAAGCCAACGTTTCGGGTCACACTCTGTGAACAATACACTTCCAAATTGGTTTTCCCCACACTAGGTTTTCCACGTTAAAATTATTTTTTTGCATATTGGTATTTGAATTTGAACTATGTGATTGTTGTCTCATTTTTTTTTCAGCAAATTAATCATAGTAAATCTTTCATTAACTACAGTCAATTTGATGTCATTAGAAGGTTGATACTTGATTCAATTAAGAACAGCATTGAAAATATACATAATTTCTGGCAGGTAAGAAGTAAGAATTTGAAAAATCACAAATCATATTGATACTGGACCAGTGTGATCTTTGGATATTTTAGAAGTGACTGTGTTAACTTGTCTAATGGCGATAAGGTTCAAAAAAGAGGATGCACAATTATACAATGTAAAATTGTAACTATTTCTAAAAGAAACTGGTATGAAGAAGTGCAGAAGATTGCTAGAGAAGGTGAAGGGACACTTGGACAAAGAGCTGCCACAGTAGAATCAAGCTAAAGCATGTGATGAAATCTAGAAATAATCTAATCAAGCAGCAAAAGCTCATATCGAATAACCATACATCCACAGACATAGTGGTTCATGCTCTTGTCATGGAACATAAGGCATTGAAGAAGACTAATACCAAGAAGACTTAATGGATGCAAACAAGCAATCCAAGAAAGACAAATGAAAGGACGCAGTAAAAGAATCCAACCAACCCCCTTTCAAAGTTGGCACAAAAGTTGAAACTAATATTTTTCAAGGTCAGGTAGATGCATAGTGGACAAATGGAGGCTTACTTTACTGGGCCATAAAGCTAGTGAGACATAGAAAGCCTCTTTTACACATCTCAAAATGGAGGTCATGCTCTAACTTGGTTAAAAAGTTATTTAATTTCTTTAGAAAATAAGTTAGTTGTAACTAATTGGAATGAATTCAAAGAGTTATAGAAACAAAATTATCTAGTCGGACACAAAACTAATGAAAGAATACATGACAATTTCTTAGACATGATAATGGTAAAAAATGGAAGGATTAGGCTACATATATTTGTAGACAAGCTAATTGATAGACATAGTTAAATTTGGGAGATCACAATAGCTTCACCAATAATATGAGTCATCTCCATCCACATTCAAGGCAACAGTTCATCTCCACTAACCACCCAAGAAGTCTTGATGGCAGAGGTGTACAAGATTACAGCATTAAAGAAGAAGAAGGGTGAGAGAATTCTCTTAAGAAAATCAGTCATCGAATCAACCACCTTACAGAACCAAAAAGCAGCCATCCAAATCATTTGCAGAGTGATAATGGCTGGAAAGATAAGATAAATGTCACCATATTAAATGTTTGCAAAGATCCAAAGAATAGTTGCAATCATAAGCATGCTAAGGAAAAACGTTGGAAGTTACATCCGAAATCACATCCTACAATCCATGGAAAAGAGTACAATAAAAAATACATGTCACGTGTAAGGGAAGGAAGTGGCAGTAGAGGATGATTGGGATGTAGATGAAGCACCAGGTTGCATCACTACCAGTGCAGCTAAGACAAAGCAAAAAAGGGAAGATATGACCAAGCTTTTCCCAAATCAAAACACAAATGTAAATGCAGTGATTGACCATGGCTTATGCTCCAAAATAATTTTGGGTGAAGTTGTTAAGACAGATGTCTGGAAGTTCTTGTGCTTCAAGGATGTCATCCACATTAGGAAAGCAAACAAGTACAAATTGGTCAAAGATGAAGCCTGTGATATCATCACCAATGCACATGAATATAAAGGCCCAAGCTTACCATGGTAAGCACCAACCAAGCCAAAGGACTCATGAAAGCAAACAAGAAATATTACTTGTGGCCTTTTGTGGATAGGAAAGATGATGAGATATAACTTTCTAAAGATTGACTACAATAAAAAGATGTTCAGATATTTGGATAAGCTCTTACATTGTTTTCAACAAGAGTTCTACTCTCACAAGCCTTTGCTAACAAAAGGGAGCTAGAACTAGAGAATCAGAGATCCATTTGTTACCCAGATATCCTCTACCCAAGATTGCCTTCTACAAGCCTTGTCCAAGTAATCATTTCTGGAGAATAATGAAACAAAGAGAAAACTTCAAATTTGTTCTAGAAAGGGGAAATTCACTCAGGTACTTTACTAATGTGGCTCCCCTATAGTCATCATACATAAGGATGGCTCTTGGAAGATGTGCAAATAAAATGATCCCTATCGAGAACAAGAATCCCCTCAACATGATAAATGACCTGTCAAACCAATTTCAACATGCCATGCATTTCATACAGTTAGATCTAGAATCTAACAAACACAAGTTTGAATGAAGGCATATGGAAGGAAACGCTCAAAACAAAATAAGGTTCATGTGATTAGTTCTTCCTTTTGGTCTGTGCAATGCACCACTTACTTTAATGGAAATGGAGATGGAATCATTTTATAGTCCACAAGGTTGGGCAACCTCACTTGTGGATAGCTTATAGCATATGTAACTACCTCATACTTCCACTAAGGTTGAAGGAGGCACTTAATTATGCTTCAGTATGAGGCATACGTATCCTACCCCATGCATCAATACAAACATAAATGTCCTACCACATGCAGGATTCAAACTTGCAGGATCTCCTTCAAGAGCACAAGTTTTTCACCAACAAGCCAACTTAAGCCAGCTTATGAGATTGATCAATGATATGTTTAAAGTTCCAAGGCAATGCATGTGCACGCGTGTGTGGATTTAAACTTCCCGGTTCTCTTTCAAGAGCATATTTTTTTCACCAACAAGCCAACTTACGCTAACTTATGAGATTGATGAATGAGATATCAAAGTTCCAAGGCAATGTATGTGTGTGTGTATGTGTGCATGTGGGTGTGTGTCTGTGCATGTGTCTCTGTGCACACCTGCCTGCCTGCATATGTGCATGTGTAGTTCCTAGAATTTAGGGATGGCTAAGGGACAACTATATGAGTCTCACCATGTATGTACCATTTTAAACAAACTAAAAGAAGCTAAATTTAAATAACATCAAACATTCATGATAAAACAGTGCGTCTCAACAAAACCCTACCATCTCCCTCAAATCCTGTTGTTCCTATCAAAAAGCATCCTTTTTGTCACTTTCCCTAACAACACAATCATTATTTGAAACAAAGATATAGTCTTCCAAAGCCGCAATTCAACAAGCACGAATCATCTTCAAACCATATCTTTGTTAGAAAATTTCCTCTAAACCATTTGCCAAAACATAAAAAAAAAATTTTAAAAAAAATCTTTCTAATAGAGCACTTATTTTCATCCATCCCTTCAAACCTGGAAACATTTTCCTTTATGTTGAACCTATTTCTCTTTGACTAGCTATCCCATCTACATAATTTGTCGTTGCATCCATGAATGATAACTAAAATGTTTTTTCTTAAAAATTGCATGCCACATTCGCAATCATCTAGACATCCCTGTGACAGTCGAGATTCCATACATAAATGTTCTTGGGGCAGCAAGACATCTACTTCATTAGTTTTGCAATGGAGGAATGTCCATTGCAAAGTATGGTTAGAAAACTCTCCCAACTTTTGTTGTTGCAGTTGAAGTGGTGTAGGAAGAAGAAATTTCATCCCTGTCCCTGTCCCCTCCTTTCAACCCCAAGATGTCATGCATAGACTTGGTTTACAAAAGACATATTGGTTTTTACTGCTACTTGTGAATCACATTTAACCCATTTAAAGCAAGTTTTGAAAGTGTTGCAAGAAAAAAGCCTTTGTCTATCACTAGTCCATTTAGAGAACATAGTTGGAGGAGGATTAAGAGTAGATCTTTGTCTAAAAAAGGTTGAGCTATTACAAATTGGTCCACAACAAAGGGCACAACAAATACATGAAGCTTTGTTGGGAAGTCAAGTACATGAAGAAGTTTAATGCTTCCTCCTTTACCGTTGCAAGCGTAAGAGTGTCCATTGAAGCAGGGAACATGAATATGTTCTTTTGATGCTTGAAAAAACAAAATTAGTCATATGCCCATTCTTGCTCATCCTAACTTGCAAGAGCCAATCAATGTCGAAATGGATACAGGTGAGCTTTAAAACATCTAAAATGTTCCAAAATATTAGACAAATGCATTCATCAGAAACACAAGATAAATTTTCAAAAGGAACAAATAAGAGGAGTTGTTTCATGGACTCTCTTTTTGAAAGTCGATCATTACAGGAAAATGCAACAATGGTTACAGCAATGAGAACCCTCTGAATATTTATATAAGTTTATGAAACAAAATTTAATCAGAGTTTTTGAAGACTTAATGCATGTAAAAGGTTAGAGTTAGTGTGACTACATGTAAAAGGTTTGAGTTTGAGTGTATCAAATCTGCATCTAATTATGATGCATAATCTACCATTTATAATTATTGAAACAGGCATCAACTAAAAGACATATTGAGTCAGTCATGAACCAATATAGTTTCTAAGAAAATTGGAGTAAAAGGTTCATGTAACATACATCAAATCATTTATTTTACAGAGTCAGAGACTTGAGACATTTGAACCTGTAGGAATCAAACAGTTGACCAAATAACTTAAAAGTCATAGTTTCCATTTAGAATGTTTCCTTCTCAATCTCTTCAACCATAGTAAGGAAAGAGGTGGAGCAATATATAAACGTTCAACCCTAAGCATGTTCAAGAAAGCAATTTGTAGACACTTGGCTCTTTCCTTCAGGCTTGAAATTTCTATTTTACAGTAGTATTTGATAATAGAATGGAAAGACATGAATCACATAATAGATGCAAAACTAGGAAAAATAAAATACATTTAATGTGTAGGCGTTGATCCTGATAATGCCATAAAAAAATTTACATCTTACCACACAAACCAAGAGCAATAATTATTTAACAGTCATCAGAAAACAATGAAAAATCTAACTCAAAAATTCAATATCATAATGATCTACCTGAAGTCAATCTCAAATATAGTCTATTTTAAATTAATATAGCATAGTTAGATGCTGGAATATGAATTCACATTTCAAAGCATGTTGAAGATCATATAGTCCAAACAAGTTCCCATCAAACTCAAAACATATCATATTACTGAGAATTATATAACTCGGTGTCAAAACTACCAGAACTCAAAATAATAGAACGGAAATAACCAATTAACATTTGAAGAATTCACATACCTCTCTTGACGCTATGGTGATGACATGTGGAGTGAATCCCACTCCTGCTGAGCCTGCCATCCATTCCCCTGGTAACCATAAATTTTGCAAAAGAAAGCATATAAGGAGAGAGCATGAGAGTACATCTCTAAATGGAGGCAAACCTGTCTTAAGGGAGTAGTATCAAACAACAAGAAAGAATCATCATACCATCACCCAGAATACAGTTAAAAACATTCCTATTAGATGATTAACCAACATACTAAAATTTAACCAACCAAAAAAAAAGATTGTAAGAAATAAATTAGTGGTTCAAAATTTCCCAAAGTAAAAAATCAGTTTCAAAGCAAACTGGAGTACAGAACATAAAAAAATAAAAAATTACCACCTCAACGTTTAAAAAAGATGAGCCCCAGTAAGTAAAAACTTCAAAGTTAGAGAAGAATCACAGTCATAGCAATACCTTTCGAGTCAAACAGTCACACTTAAGGTTAGAAACAAAGTTGAGTTTTCCTCTTCTCAATTCATGTACTGACTTCTCAATGAAAAACATCAGAGAAGGGTTCATAAGATTTGGTACTTCAATCTTCATTATCAAGAGAAAGTTTCTTTAATCAGATCATGTACATGCTAAGATAGACTCTCTAAGTCAACCGCTAAATATAGAAATTTAATGACTTCTCTTAGTATACACAATGGTATTTCACCAACAACAAGTAGACTATATGTGTAGACTATAATGAGTGCAACAAATTAAATGAAAGTGAAGAAAAGAAGGCATGGGGGTATGGAAATAAGCATGGCACTATACCAGACAATCAAGGAGATGACAATGTATGTACTGACTTAAAGAAGGCAATCGGTTTGGTCGAGAGAGCCACACCTAACATTCAGAGGTGCCATGCCCTAGACCTTCTATCGGGATTGACCAGGTGATCAATATTTCATTTCCGTAGCTACTCGTCAATTAAGTGTTGTGCCACCGGCCACTTCATCCAATTTGACCTAGATTCCCTCCCTCAATCTATCTTCTTCCACAGAAACATCAACAATTTCTGATGCTAACAATTCGGTCCACTCATATGCTTCTTCATTATCAGTAAACATCAGACATTTAAACAACCTAAATATATTTCAAAAACCATAAACAATATGTTTTAAAACATGAATAAACTTGTTACATACCTGGGCTTCTAAAAATGTGCACGCTGCCTCCAGCGCAACCTCCAACGCCCTGAATTCAAATGGCAAGTCATCTACAAATGATGTATTGAAAAAATCAAATGACCCAAATCGAAGGTAGTAGGTTCTCATTCGACTTCGCCCACGTTCTCGTCAGAAAATTCCCCAAATCAAAGTGGTCAAATGAAGTTCATTTTGTTTTGTTTTTTACTTTTAATCCCGTTTTGGTCTCAATTTCGACCAACACATCATTGGTTGAAATTGAGAACAACACGGGTTGTGTTGGTCGAAATTGAGACCAACACGGGATTAAAATTTTAAAAAATAAATTTTTTCCTTTGTAATGCAACCAAACTAAACATTTTTATGATATGGTCAAATTTTTAGGTCAAAATTTAAGGTGAAATGTACTTTAATACAGGGATGACACCTGCATACTGAGATCACATCCTAGCTCATCCTTTCTTGAGATTTATAGATCTTATAGGGATGGGCCAGAGATCACAACAACAGCCTACACAATAGCAATAGGTACCAGTTCAGCAGCCTATACAGTAGCAGGCTGCATAGCAGGGGCCACAGCAGCAACAACAATAGGCAGACACCCAGTAGTAGATACCACTATAGCGGCCTGGGCAAAGAGCATTGAGGCCTCGTATAGGATAGGTAGACATCCCCCCGAGGACTATGGGGTCAGATGCAAGTGCTCGGAGTAGTGGGACTCATCAAAGATCCACCAAGAAGAGGACAGGGGATCCATCACAGCAGACACCTCCGAGTGATGATACAGATATGCTGGATGTTCCTAGTGGAGCACAGGCACCACAGCTGCGGGAGGCTCTCAAGAAGATCTGAGAGAGGGTCAGGTAGGTTTAGCATGAGAGAGTTGACTACCATACCTGAGTCATCATACAAGAGACTTGTATAGCTAAGGAGCTCTGGGAGGAGCTGGCGAGAGTACGACTAGAGGCTAGATATGAGTTTGCTCAGGCAGCTTATTATTATGCAACATATTGCAGAGCCATTCCAAATGTATCAGAGCAGGTGCCTCCATTTGCTGAGTATGTAGGAGCACCACAAGAACCATCACATGCACCTCCACTACAGGCACCTCCACAGCAGGCACCTCCAAAGCAGGCACCACAAAGACTAATGCCTCCTCCTCAGTGGCCGATGCCACCACCACAAGCACCACCACCACCACCTCATCGAAGTGGTGAGGGGCAGAGTTAGCACATTGATACACATATTGTAGTCCTCATTTTGATACTGTGCTCAAGTAGCACCCTTCTTTTTGTAAATGACATTGATTCATTGTGATATATATATATATATATATATATATATATATATATATATATATATATATATATATATATATATATATATATATATATATATATATATATATATATATATATATATATATATATATATATATATATATATATATATATATATCAAATCATCTTTTGATATCATGGTACTTGTTTATACATTGCTTTGATGTTGATGTGAGATGTTTCCTAGATGATTAGATGTATGGAGTAGATATGTATGAGATGCACATGCTTCCTTTTTTATGATATGAAATGCAATGCAAAATGTTATGATAGATGGTAGATAAATGTATGCAACGTATGGTTTATGTATGCTTATAATGAATGCACGTGTTTATAGATATGTAAATGTATGCATATGGAATGGATGAAAATGAAATGCAATGAATATGGTACTAATCATCTCATGCAGGATTTTGCAATATATGACAGGTACTAATCAAAAGAATGTTTCGAAGATCGAGAGCGAGGAATGGACACTTGTGCAGCCAGGAGGAACCTGGGACAAAAGATGAGAACCTTCGATGAAGAGATCCAGAAGACAATCGAGAGTGCACCAAACACTGTCTTAATGCAAGCCTAGAATGAAAATGCAAGCCTAAACTAGACGCAACCCTAGGACTTGGTTGTTGGACTCGACGTATTATCATCATAGAGTTTTTTAGCAGCAGACATTTGCAAGATGTCATACAATCCTCACTGACATTGCAATCATGAGAATATGAACATGACATAAGTCTTAGATTTGTCAAAATGAGATGTAAGCATTAAGGCACAAGAAGCCAGAATGACCTGAACACCTATTCCTTTTGATTTAGCAAGTTAAGATAAGCATCAAAGCATAATTGCTAGAATGACCTGAATGTTGCTTGTGAACAAACACACCAGACACATGAGAGTTCCTTCTTTTGCCAAAGATTTCTCACAGTGACCCTTACATTCACTTAGCAGGATGAGCATTTGCAATTTCACTTGTAGCAGAAAGAAGTCACTCAAACAAACAAGGAGAAGAACCAACCTCACCAAAGCATCCATATAAAAGGAGTCAAGGTACACATGGCCATCCAATATGAGATGAAGGCTCTTACAAATGGACACCCCTCTTAGATAGATTCATTGGATCATTAGAACTAAATGAAAAAATAGAAAGCAAAGAAAAAGATGATGCCCACAGTCTTCACATTTCTTAGTCAAGAAAGATGTCTTAGATTCACTCGAGGAGAAATGATAAAGCAACAAAACAAGCACTCAAAGGAAAAGCTCAGCACACTTCAAAGGGACACAAATTTAGTTTTAATTTCAGTTTACGTTTGTGTCCAAGCGGATTGAAGTGAAATCATAAATGTACAATGTTTGAAGTCTCAACGGGATAGTGATAGCAGGCAGACGCAATGAGAACCACTGGTGACCGTCGCGAGAGATGAAGTCTCAAGAAGATATCTGAGTGCGAACCAAGTATCGATAGGCGACCGTAGTGAGAACCACTGGTGACTGATATAAGGAAGATTCTTGAAAGAGAGAACTAAGCATGAACAAAACATTAGCAGGCAAACGTAGTGAGAACCACAGGTGACTGATGTAAGGAAAAGATCCTGAAAGAGAGGGGTTCGAACAAGAGCCAAGTATCAGTAGGCAGGCATAGTGGGAACCACTGGCAATTGATACATGAGAGATTCTCAAAGAGAAAAATCTCAAAAGTAGCTAGGCATCATCAGGCAGACGCAGTGAGAACCACTGGTGACTGATGCACGATCAAAACTTCAGAAAGAGATAGGACAATGCCCCCTAGACCAAAAAGGTTCCCCCAAGTGTAACCAGTTCCAATCCATGAAGAGTCAAGGGAAATCTCGAAGATAACTAAAAGTAAATGAATGAGCTAGCAAACCAAAGCGGGAAAAAGACTAAAGCAGGAAACAACTGAAAGCAGGAAAGCAAACTAAAGCAGGAAACTAAGAGCCAAGTGACACTGAGATGAGATATAGCTTTAGGAAATAAGAGGTGCCTGTTTACCAGGTTTTCACCATCTTGGCAGAGATTCTATTTTTTCTACCATGACGCTTATTTACTAGATTTTCATCAATGACACATTTTTCTTCTTTTTCAATTTTTTTGTACTTTTCTCTTTTTCTTTTTTCTTTTTTTGTATTTTTTGAATATCTCATTTTTTTGTATTTTGTATTTTTTCATTTTTTTGTATTTTTTTTTAAAATTTCTATTTTTTTAAGTATTATCAAGGCGCCTGTTTGCTAGGTTTTCACCAGGATAATAGATACATCAAAGCGTTTGTTTACCAGGTTTTCACTAAGATGATCATTTTTTCAGGACATTTTGTAATTTTTTAGGATTTTTGAGAATATATCATTTTTAGGATTTTTTCAAGATCAATAAGTATGTACATGAGCATATAGAGAATGTCTCAGTTGTAGAACTTCTTTAGATGAAGACCGTTGATCGGCTCTTTGAGTTTCTCTCCTTCAGTGGTGGAGAGTTGGTAAGCACCAAATCCAAATGCTGCAGTAATAATGTATGGACCAAGCCAATTTGGTTCAAATTTTCCTTTTTGGACCCACTGCTGCTGATTCTTGGGGTTCTATCTCAGGATGAGATCACCCACTTGGAATTCCCTTTGTCTAACTTTCTTATTGTAGGCTTTTGACATTCTCTTCTGGTATGCTCAGAGATGATCAAACACCACCTTCTGGCGTTCATCCAGTAACTCTAGCTCTTGTAGCCAGGATATTCTATTTTCTTCATCAGTGATGAGGCCCCTCAGAGAGACTCACAATGTAGGAATCTTGACCTCAATAAGAAATACTGTATCTTATCCATAAACCAAGGCAAAGGGTGTGGCCCCTATTGGTGTTTGAATGCTTGTTCTATAGGCCCATAAAGCTGGATTAATATGGAGGTGCCAATCTCTACTAGATTTATGAACTATTTTGTGTAAGATTTTAAGAATTGTCTTATTAGAAGCTTCTTCTTGTCCATTACCCTAGGGATAATAGATAGATGACCAATGCTGAATGATCTTGAATTTGGTGCATAACTCTTTCAAATCCTTGTTCTTGAATTGTCCCCCATTGTCAGTAATAATGGATGAGGTACACCATATCTAAAGATGATATAGTTTAAGATAAACATAGCCATGGACTTGCCATCAGCTACAGTCAGAGGTACTTCCTCAACCCATTTAGTAAAGTAATCCGTAGTTGTGATGATAAACTTATGTCCTCTTGAAGAAGAAGGATGTATCTGACCCACCAAGTCAAAGGCCCATTGCTGAAATGGCCAAAAACTGATGAAAGGAATAAGCTCTTTAGCAGGAGCATGGATCAAATTTCCATGAAATTGGCATTGTTTACAAGCCTTGGCATATTGAACAGCTTCTTTCTCCAAATTTGGCTAGTAATAACCAGCTCTAATAAGTTTATGAGCTAATGTCAGACCACTCGAATGAGAGCCACAGATACCTTCATGTACCTCAGCTAATGCACGTTTGGACTCATCAGGTTCTAGACACCTAAGGAGGGTATCGTCTAGGCCCCATCTATACAAGTCATTTTCTCTGATGACATACCATGAAGCATTATGAATAAGGTTACATTTTTCATTCTGGGTACAGGTTTCTAGAATGATTTGGTCATAGAGATAGGAATAGATATGGTGGTAGTGAGATGAGTCATGTCCAATGACTGAATAGATAATCCTATATTCAGGAATGTCATAGGCTGGGTAGCATAATGTCTCCACCAGGAATTCATGTCTGAAGTCATTTTCTAGCATCTATAACATTGAGGCAAGAGTGGCCATAGCATCGACTTCTTTATTGTCTGCTCTTGAAATTTTCTGGAAGGAAATGTGTGCAAAATACAACTTGAGATCATCCACCATTTGTTTGTAAGGCACTAGCTTGTCATCTTTTGTTTTATAGACATCATTAACTTGGTTGATGATTAACTGAGAGTCTCCAAAGACCTTGAGCTCATCCACATGCCATTCAATGGCTATCTTTGTACCATTGATGAGAGCTTCATATTCAGCTATGTTGTTTGTGCAGGGAAACAACATTTTGTAAGCCTTAGGCAATGAATATCTTTGAGGTGTTATAAATAGAATACCTGCACCTGATCCTTGCTGAGTGAATGATCCATCAAAGAACATGTTCCAATATTGATGTGTGAGAAGCATGATGGATTCATTTGGGAATTCAATGTTTAAAGGCTAGTGATCTTGCAGAGGAGCTTTCGCCAACTGATCAGCAATTACTTGTCCTTTAATAGCTTTTCTTTCCACATAGTCAATGTCAAATTCACTGAGTATCATAACCCATTTTGCTAATCTACCTGTGAGGGCAGCCTTGCTCAGTAAGTACTTTAGTGGATCAATTTTTGCAATGAGTCTTTTAGTGTGAGCGAGCATATAATGTCGCAATTTTTGTGAAGAAAACACTATAGCTAGACAAGCTTTTTCAATGACTGAATAGTTCATCTCATAAGAGACCAATGTTTTGCTGATGTAATAAATTGCTCTCTCTTTTTTATTCTGATTTTCTTGAGCTAGGATAGCACCCAAAGATGTGTTCATGGCTGAGATGTACAGTATAAGCGGCTTTCCATGAATAGGAGGCATCAAAATTGGTGGATTAGCAAGATACTACTTGATTTGAGTGAGTCCTTTGTCACATTATTCATTCCATTCATAAGTCACACCTTTATGTAGAGTTTTAGTGAATTGTTGTGATTTGTCAGCCAACTATGAAATGAATCATCGAATAGATTGTAGCCTTCCTTGCAGTCCTCTCATATGACTAATGTTTTTAGGTGGAGACATGTCCATAATAGCTTGAACATTTTTGGGATCAACTTCTATGCCTTTAGCTGAAATGATGTAACCCAAGAGTTTCCCATAAGTAATATCAAATGCACACTTCTTGGGATTAAGTCTGAGACTAAATTGTTCCATGCGGTCAAGAATGGGACCCAAATTTGTAAGGTGAGTTTTCCACTGCATGCTTTTGGCCAAAGTATCATCCACATACTCTTCCATTGTTTTATGCATCATATCATGGAAAATGGTAGTGATAGCTCTCTGATATGTTGCTCCAGCATTTTTAAGCCCAAAAGGCATGACATTCTAGCAAAAGGTGCCCCAGGCACATGTGAAAGCAGTCTTTTCTTGATCTTCTAGTGCAAATTTTATTTGATTATAGCCAGAAAAGCCATCCATCAAGGAATACATTTCATAACCTATTGTCATGTCTACTATCATATCAATATTAGGCAATGGGAAGTCATCTTTTGGACATGCCCTATTTAGATCTTGGAAGTCTATGCACACACAAATGGATTTATCATGTTTTGTGACTGGGACAATATTTGAAATCCACTCTACATAGTCAATAGTCCTTATGAAACCAACCTTAAGAAGCTTTTCTAGCTCTGCTTTGACTAGAAGTGCCACGTGTGGATGCATCTTTCTAAGCTTTTGTTTGATAGGTTTAATACCTAGTGCAATGGAAAAATGGTGCATGATTACATTGGGATCCAATCTAGGCATATCAAAGTAGGTCCATGCAAAGTTTATTTTCTTTCTTTAAAAGAAGCTAGTGAACTCTTCCTTTTCTTTTGTAGATAATGACTGTGCTAGATGAATGATTTGTGGAGTAGCCTCTCTACCCAAATACATTGGTTGTGTCAACTCAATCAAAACTGATGATCTCTCTTGAAAATGGCTTGGGAGAGTATCAAGTATCTTATCCTTGGGCACCTCAGAGAGGTTTTCACCCTTGGATACATCTTTTATTTTTACTATTTTTGGCTCTGATACTGCCACAATGTGGTTTTCACCATCAGAGCATCTATTTTTTCTTCTTTTAATTTTTTGACTAAAATACTTGATATCTACCTCTGTCATGTTGACATTGCCTTCACTCATGGAGGACATTACAGGTTCAATAGTGTAAGGATTTTGATATCACTCTGATACCATGTAAGAATTTGCCTAAGGAAAAGAATAAATGCCAAGATCTAGAAGCTCAAGAGATAGCATAAGAGAGATAGGCAACATGATCAAATAATTGATTATAGCTAATTGAATTGAATACAAAGTAGTAGTGCCTAAATATATAGGAAATGCAATAAGACTACATGATAAGGAGATGATAAGATATCACCCACACAAGGTGGAATCACATGTCCACCAAAGGTGGATCATCCTCCATTGTACATCAAAGTATGTGAAACATGTGCAACAATGAGAGGATGATAATGTCATAAGAGCACTAAAGGTGGATCTCACACACAAAGAGGTATATGATGACAACTATCACACCTAAAGTGGAAATTCTCCTAACCATGTGCTAAAATAAAATGCAAACTCCTAAGTGTCACAATGACAACTAATATGCAAATGCATTATCTTAAGTAAACTTAAGTAAAGTTTAATTAGTAAATACTTAATTACACCAAAACCCCCCCTTAAGTGCAACTTAGGGGAATGCACCTAAGCTCACAATGCAAGATGGGTCCCGGATACTAGGCCGTGTTAGGTACCCATGTACAAAATGCAAGAACAATGCTATCTCTCATAAAGTGGAGAAAAAGGGAAAACCTTATGGGAAAAACCCTCCCCCAAAAAGAGAGATGAATACAAGATGCATGCATAGATGCAGTAATCAAGACCCCCCAATTATGACATACATCATGCATATACAATAAAAAATCCCCCCAAAGGAAGGAAACAAGGAGACATGATATCCCCCCCATAATGACTAATCTCCTCCAAGGATGGTAAGTGCTTGAAGACAAAACATATTCCAATGCCTACAAACAACATTTCTCCTCTTAGGAAGAAGATACACCCAAGTATAGATGTAAGAAGGCTTCCCATTGTGGATAGAAAGTAGGAAGGGGAATCCAAATGAAGTATGATGTCTCTGAAGTATGCCCAAGTGTCGCCATGTCCTTGGTTGATGAAGATGCCACAAACCAATCAGGAGAAAGCCCAATAGAAGAATGTGACAAACAAGGAGCCAATGATAACTGATCCATGTAAGAATTTGGATCAAACTCCAAAGATAAAGATGCCTCCTCAAATGAAGTAGGAAGAGAAGCAAGAAAGCCCCCCCTCAATGTAGAATGTACACCCATGATAGATGCACCTAGATCAATGTAGAAACTACACCAAGAAAATTGAATGATGTTCCCCCCCTTAGGAAGAAACAAGTCCATAGGTGTATCAAGGAATCCTCCCCAATCTAAAGGAAGAATCCTCAAAATGTATAATGTCTTAGGAAACTAAATAGAAATCCCCAACACATGAGTATGATCAAACTGAACCATGCAATGTGACATCTCAAGTGAAGTTTGAGACTCATGAAAACCAATCTCCAAAGACTCAAATGTCTTCTCTGAAGTTAAAGAGACCTCCTCCAAATTTTGTATCAAAGGATCCACAATCATGTCAATCTTGAAAGAAGGATCAAGTGGACAATGAAGATGAGGGTCAAAGTGTTCCCTCACAATAACTAAAGAAGGATCATCCTCAACAAAGAGAAGATGATTATCATCAATGAAGTCTCCCAAATCCTCAATGTAGGACTCCAAAAACAAACCTACCATGTCTGTCAAGTAGTCATCCCATAGAACCAAGTTTGGAAAATAATGAATATCCTGATGCACTGAATCAGAAGATTCAATGGCTATAGGAAGACAAGAATCATCAAGAGAGACAATAGATGTGGTCTCAATAGGAGGAGAAGGAGCTACAACTGGAGCTTTTGGACATTTTGGAAGTGGAGAAATATGTGGATCTCCATATATTTCCCAAATAATAGTCCAAATATTATTCATTGTTTCATCTTCATAGTCATCAAGGGAATCCATAACATCCATATCCATATTCAAATAGATAACCTTAACAACTTCTGAGTAAGAGTCACAATTGTAAGAAGGACTTTTAGGTCTATACTCATACAAATAGGACAATAGGTTATGTTCACTAAGATGAGGAAGAAACAATTCACTCCATTGCTTATAGTTTCCTCTCGTCAACTTAATTAAACCATCCATGATGTACTTCTCACATGAAACAATGAGACCAAAAAATCAATGCACCCCCCAAAATGCAATGAGCCAAAGAACCCCCCCAAAATAGATGATTTTGGCACTTTATATATATAGTGCGTGTACAATTGCCACTTGCCAAAATGAACAAAAGTGGACTTCTAATTTTGATGACTACAACAAAAAATATTAAGCTATAGTAGACTCAAAAAAATAAGACACTAGATCTCTCAAGGATCTAACAAATTACAAGTGCCAAAAATAGGCCAAAATAGACCAAATTCTGAAAGTACTATGTCTACTCAGAATTTTTCCAAACTAATACCAAATTTGGAAAGTAGACAAAAAATCATGAACTTTAAAAAAAAATAGCACCTGAAAATGTGTCCATATGAGCCCAAACGAAGCCTCTAAAGTTGTAAAAATTAGGATTTTCGATTTTAAAAAAAAATTAGAAACAAAGATCAAAAATCACCTACACCATTGTGTAGATCATGAAATTCTACCCCAAAACAAAAAAAATTGCTCGAAAAAAGGACTCCGGATGACTGAGATATCATTGTTTGAAAATCACCTCTAAAATTATTTTTTTTGAATCGCCGCCGTTGAACCTTGAAAATTCAAATGGCTCTAGATTTGACTTCAAATGTCTGATTTGGATGAAACAAAATTCGATTTAGGGGTTTTTGGACCTCTTCAATGTGATGCCAACCTCTAATTTGTACCAACAAGCTCCAACTTTGACCTGCAATAAAAATCTCTCAAAATAGGCTATGCAATGAAACTCCTATGGCTCTGATACCATGTAAAAATTTTGATATCGCTCTGATACCATGTAAGAATTTGCCTAAGGCAAAGAATAAATGCCAAGATCTAGAAGCTCAAGAGATAGCACAAGAGAGATAGACAAAATGATCAAATAATTGATTATAGCCAATTGAATTGAATACAAAGTAGTAGTGCCTAAATATATAGGCAATGCAATAAGACTACATGATAAGGAGATGATAAGATATCACTCACACAAGGTGGAATCACATGTCCACCAAAAGTGGATCATCCTCCATTGTACATCAAAGTATGTGCAACAATGAGAGGATGATAATGTCATAAGAGCACTAAAGGTGGATCTCACACACAAAGAGGTATGTGATGACAACTATCACACCTAAAGTGGAAATTCTCCTAACCATGTGCTAAAATAAAATGCAAACTCCTAAGTGTCACAATGACAACTAATATGCAATTACATTATCCTAAGTAAACTTAAGTAAAGTGTAATTAGTAAATACTTAATTACACCAATAAATAGCATGGAGGTAATAGGCTAGAGAGTAATCATTCTAGAATGTTAGGATTTCATTAGATACGGAAGGGGAGTTCCAGTTTATGAGATCGGGATGACGGAGTGAAAGAGTAGTAGTGGCTGGTTCAATTGCGTTCATGGTATAATCATCAAAAGCATGAACGAGTAAGTCAAGACCTAGAGCAATCTCATCTAAAGGAGCATTCAAATCCCTATGAGACCCTACGTCAGAAGTAGAGGACATGTTTACACCTATGGCGTCAAATTTGTGCATCCTAATGCTAGACCCTTCACCTACTTCAAGAATTCTTTCATATACATGAATAGTATCTATGTCTACATCAAAAGTAGTGTTAGACAAAGAGTCAAACTCATATTCATGTGAGTCAGTACTTGATGTGGGAATTCCATTATCACTGGCAGCATCATCAGACTCATTACTATCTCTTATGGTATTAACAACTTGCTGAAGTTGTTCTTGTTCAAGCCGCTTTTGAAAATGTGGCGGTCTATGTCGCTTACCTTGAAAACTGGGATCATCATTTAGTGTTGCTTTCTATTGATCATATGAGAATTGATACATTGAAGAGGTTTCATTAGATTTAGTATCAGTCTCTACCATATGGACAGGTATGATAGGCTCATTTGGTTCTGCAAAGAGTGTAGCAAGTTCTAGAGGAATAGGATATGGGAAAGTATCCTCATCAGAGTTGGCCTCTGGATTTACCTCTAGAGTAGTATCTTCAAATTCTAGTTCAGGTTCAGGTTCAGGTTCTGGCACAAATTTCTTGGTCCCTAGATGAAAGGGAGTCTTTTTAAAGCCTAAGCCAGTAGTATCTTTTGGGTGATGACCTATAGCTTCAATGGGTTTCAGAAAACCATTTTCATTCATTCCTATAGGACCACTCCCTTTGTATCCAAAGCAATTCATAATCTTGAAGCCTTCACTATAGGGCTCTTGTTCTAAGTTTGGAGGTGGAGTAGTTGCTTCAGATGTTTCTTTCCCCTTATAGATCCAAGCTATGATAGCTCTTTCTTCTTCCTCATCTTCTAGGGGTGTTGTAGCCTTGACAAAGGCACCATCATAAACTATCTAGGGAGAGCTAGTGGCATATTTGTTATTGTCAGAAGGTCTCCCATAAGAATGTGGAGATGGAGGTAGAGCCGCTAATGATAGAATAGGTTCAATTCAATACTCTCCCATGCATGTATCCTTAAGTTTCAAAGTTTGTTCCATTTCTCTAAGCTTAGCATCATAGAACTCAGTGGATTCTCTATTAGTTGTAACCAAACTATCTGCAAATTGTGTGAGGGTATTGCAAGAGTAGTTGGTATTAGCAGGCATAGTGATTTTAGCTCCATGAAATGGAAACTTGATACATTGATGGTAAGTAGATGAAACAACTTGCATCTCATGAATCCATGGTCTACCCAGCAAGATATTGTATGCAAGAGGAATATTGAGGACTTGAAAAGTAACATCTCTTTCAATAGGTCCTACGCGGATAGGTAGCACAACTAAGCCTTGGTATTTGTGTTCTTCTTCATCATAAGCTTTGATAGTAATCTTTTTGCGGGAGTCTATGCAATCCTCATCATAACCTAGTTGGGCGAGCAACTTAACAAAATAGATGTTGAGACCAGCACCATTGTCAATAAGCACATGATGGAAATGCTTGGAACCTATCATCACTTCTATATGTAAGGGAGAACTATGCAGATGGCTCAAAGAGTGATCATCTTCTTTAGAGAAGGACAAATAATGCGGTGAGGTCAAATGACCCACCATAGATTGGAACTAGTTGAGATCAAGATCCTTGGGGATGTTTGCCTTGGGGAGGGCTTTATCCAAAATCTTCCTGTGAGCAGGCGTGATCTTCAACAACTCAAAAATGGTAATCTGAGCAGTGGTTCACTGGAGCTGATCTAAGATGCTATAACTAGCATTTCTAGGTGTAGGAACTAATTTCAAGGCTTTGTTGGTAGGACCAGTAGCAGTCTTATCCACAATTTGTTTCAGAGGAGATACAAGAGGATTGGGACCTTTCAAATCAACTCTTCCATGTGATCGAGTGACAACATTGGCACAATCCTAAGTTTGTTCAGATTCAAATGAATGAGACATGAAACTACACAAGATGAAAGGAGTCTTAGGTTTGGGAGCATCACCACTCCCCTTGAAAGTGATCACATTGCAATACTCAACTTCAACAGGTTCAATCATGTTGATAACATTATCATTAGTAGTGTAGGTGTAATTAACCTTGGCGTTGGTATTCTTTGCCTTCAAAAACTCACCTTTCTCATGAGGAGGGAAAGGATCCTTAAACACCTAATGGTCCAAATTCTTGTTATGGTTGTCTACAAGAATGTCACCATTATCAATGAGATCTTGAACTTTATGATTTAGCTGAAGAAAAGTAGACATCTTATGGCCAATGTTTTGGTGATAGTCACAGTAGGCATTGTCATTCCACCAATGAGGTCATGGTTGTGGGTCATAAGGATGCTTTTCCAAAGGAGTGAGGACCTGATTCTGTATAAGATTTTTATAGACCACATCAAGAGGCTCTCCCAAAGGAGTAAATTCACTCTTGGGTCGAGAGGCCCAAGGTTTATTCTTAGAAAATCTTGAAGTTTGTTGATTATCTGTTGTGTTCTTTTCAATGGCCTTAGCCACTTGTATGCTAGAAGTAAGATTAAAGATGGGCTTTGAAGGCTTTGCGATGACATTATCAACCACTCCATCACTTACAATGTCTCTATTCTTGTTGATAGCCTTTCCTTTATACTTGTTTGTGGAGAATCCTTGTTTATTATCCTTATTCAAAGTTAATTCACCCTTCTTAACCATAAAGGCCTCTATCCTCATAGTCTATTTGATCATGTTGTCAAAGGTCAAAGGACCTTGTAGTTGCACTTGGTATCCAAAGTTGGGGACAAGATTGTCCAGAAAGATGTCAAGTTTCTCAGATTTAGGCAATTTGTGAGGATACTTCGTGCAAAGTTGTCTCCACCTTTGGAGAAAAGACAAGAAAGGCTCTCCCTATCACTATTTCAAGTTACACAAATCACAGATGTTGACAGGGTGTTGAATGTTATGAGAATAATGCTAAAGGAATATATTAGTGATCTCATCAAAAGTCTTAATCCTAGGGTGTAATCTACAAAACCATTCCATAGCTGGCCCACCCAAGCTACAGGGAAAGAGTCTCGTAAGATAAGTTTGATTGTGTATAAATTCCATGGAAAAAGCACCAAACTCCCTCAGATGATCTTGGGGATCAGTTGTACCCATGTACTTGTCATATTTGGGTAACTCCACTCCTTTTGGAAAAGGAGGCATGTGAATACTTTTGTCAAACAGAAAAGGGCATATACTATCCATTGTGAATTGTTGTGCGAGCTTATCCTTTTCCTTTGCAAGTTGACTAATCTGATCTTGCATAATCTAAATCATCTTTTGTAGCTTAGCAGTTTTAGTATCTTCCTCTTTAGCTAGACAAGTGTTTCAACTTGATAATTTGGAGGGAGTTTGGCCCCTTGTTTGGCCAACTCAAGAAAGTACTTTTCATTTTCCTCTAAAAGGATGGTTTCCATCATTTTAATGAGACTCTTATTAGCTTTTGCAACAACTATATCATTTTGAGTTATGACATCATATTCATTACCAAGAATCTCATAGATGCTCAGAATTTGGTCTTGTTGTTGATCATCTTGGTTTTGATCAACTGGAGGAGGGTGATAGAGATATGATGGTTGCCGATTGCCTTGAGGTTTGTTTCGACATTGATCATCATTTTGAGACTAATTTTGGTCATGTTGGGATTGACCATGATGTTGCTCATTCCAAGGTTGAGCATGATGTTGGTTGTTAGAAGATTGACCATGATACTAGTTGTTCTAAGATTGATTATAGGTTTGACTATATTTGCTTGGTTGGAAGTCAAAAGGATCTCCCATCTTGTTAATGTAGGGTTGTGCAACAAATGAAGACTCGATAAAATTATATGAAGGATGTCAAAAGGGTGTAGCTAAGGTAAATTTTGGTGCAAGGACAGGATCAAGAGGATCAACAGGCTCAAATGAGTCACTATCTTCAGCAAGATTGATAGATTCAATAATAGGAGCAGTTCGAGGAAGCGGTCTTCCAAAGTTATGAAACAATGAATTGTCTTGGAAGAAATAGTTGTCTTGTTCTTGAAATGAGAAACTAGATTGCATTTCAAACAACAAATTAAAACACTCTTGGAACACCAGAGGTAATGGTTGAGACAAACTATCTTTCAAAGTACTCAATGAGGAACTTGAGGATCCTTCACAAAGTTCAGATTTTGCAACGGATTCAAGATGATCTATTTCATGATTAGGCGGTTTGCTTCTACCTTGACTAGAATTCTGAATGGGATAAGTTTTTCCACTTCTAGTTGTGACAGTCATAGATGAAGATGAGACAAGAGAAGACTCAGGATAATGCTAAAAAATTTGTCTCTAAGATAACGAAAAGGAGATAAATGGCTAGAACAGCCAAGATGCGAGATGAACCTGGTATGAATCATCAAAAGAGGTGGCTAGAACAGCTAAGATAAGACTATCACAATGTGAGGTATAAGAGAATAAAGAGATATGGTAAAAAAATGAGATACAACACTAGTCAAAGCAATAATCAATCGATTCTTAGTTTAATACACTCAGTTTCTGATAGTGAACAACAAGAAAATAGATAAACAGATCTCAAACAAAAAGCAAATCAGGAAAAAGTTTGACCAGTCAATAGGAATTTAGTCTCTATTTTTGAAATCTGGTTACAGGTTCATGCAAGAAAGTACCAAGCCATGCGAGAGAACACCAAACTTCATGCGAAAGAATGAAATCTCGCGTGAGACAGTGCTTTGAAAAGTGAAACTTCACACGAGAAAAGGTTAAAGTCTGATAGTTTGTCATAGTTTTCGAGGTAAAAGCCATGTTTTGAAGTACAACCTGAATAATTTTCTAACTAAAAATCCAATTTCCAGATAGGTTTGAAGATAGTTTAATCAACAATCTCAGTTTGAGGGTTTCAAGCATTCATTTACAAACATGAAGGTTTAGATCAAGCAGTTGTGATACAAGAAGTAGTTGCTAACAGACCTACCAAGGACAAATCAACTTGGTAGTATCATGGGAGTCTTTGTTTAATCATGATTGGACAAGTTTAAGACTTGATAAGAAACACATAGTTATCCCTACAAAAAAAAATGGTGAGAAGAAAAAAACTTTGCCCCACTACTTATGTGCATGCGTGCACCTCACACAGTCATGTCACCCCCTAGAGGGTGCCCGTGTTTTTGGTGTTTCCAAGGACTCAATAGTATATGTTCAAAGGTTACCCTTGTGGCAAGGGCCAGTGTCATATACCACCTTCAAGTGTTGAGGTGCATGCCTATGGTGGGAATCTACGGGAGAGATTCTTCCCCCTCCCTACGCAAAGATTATGACTCCTTCCAGAGGTGAACCGGGTAGGCAACTAACTAGGGAGAGTTTTTAGTGGGCTTCCATTCACACTAACCTTTGGTGCCCCCGATACAGGGCTAGGGCCTCATAGCCACACCAACACTTGAAAGTCATACACCCCCGCAAGAAGGGCTAGGAGCGGCGCTGCTCAGTACAAAAGACAAGGCCTTCTCAAGATGATAGTTGAAATCATGAGAAGGAATTTAACATGGCTTTGGAGTCTTTAGACTCAACAAAGCATTCTTTATTATAGTGAGGTGGAATCACTGATGATAGGTGCATACTCACTTGGGTCATTCCTGGAGGTTCAACTTCCGACAGGCCCTCTAAAGGTGACACAACTTGGCTTAGATCTGAGGGTTTGATTTTCTATTTCTCTCAAAGAGAGAAGAACATACTTCTATACCTCTTCACTTTACCCAAACACATCAAGCATATTCATCACCGAGTTAGTTTCACTCCACCAAATCTACAAGCTTTTGGGTTTTTGGTTCACTCAAAGAGAGAAGAGCATAATCCCCTGACAAGTAGAAGTGCTAAAGATTCACTACCTTTCTCCACTTCCCCAGGTATCCATCATTCTAGCAACATCTAGGTCTTGGTTTCATCCATGGGCATCACTTCCACGTAATGAAGAGCCTATTCCCCTACTTTGCTATTAGGACCCTTAAGAAATTTTAACGGAGCCCTAGTTAGACTATGTGAATGAAAGAAAGAAAACAAACACAACATTTTTAAAATGCCTTCGACAACTATCCTACAAGCAAACTATTGGAAGGTTTTATGATCTTCAAAAAAATAACCTGCAAACCATTGTTACGCTATGATAGAAACAAAGAATTATGAAGTTAATAGAAGAAACCAGATATTAGAAAAAACAACAGTAAATTGTAGAATCTAGAAATTTAACTGACTAACAATGAAACTTCGCACAAGAAAGTATAGCGTTGTGCATGAGAAAATACCAGGGACTGTGTGAGAAAGTACTATTTCGTGCGAGAGAGTTCTACAGGGAGAAAAACTTCATAGGATATGCTCAAAAATCTTGGGCGAACTTTTGTACACAAAGAAGTACGAACGTACGACAGATTGCAAAATTCAAAAAAAGTTTTAGATTAATGAGACCAAAAATCAATTTTTCTACCCCACGGTGGGCACCAAAATGTTATACAGCTAAACATGGACCTCTAATCCAGCTATAAACACAACATAGTCATTTCTTGATCATCAATGAATTACCCATTCACACAATTCCATCGATTCGACCTATTGCCTTCTAATTAACTAGGGTGTTTGAATTACTCTCAAAACGAGAGCCAAAAACCATAAGACCAAGCTAATACGAAGGATTTTCAAAAGCTTGAAACTATGAGCAAAACTAAAATTAATCTAGAATGGAGTGCAATTAATCTAAGAGCTTGAAAGAAATATGAAGATGCAAGTTTAATCTAAATAACTTGAAAGAAATATGAGATTAAGCTATAAGCAAGTAAGCAAATTATACTAATATGAAAGCGCAATATCATTCTAAATGAGAAATTAAGCTAAATGTAATGAAAGCTTTGAAAATAATGAAAATGAGACTAAAATTGGCTATAGTTTAGTTACTCTCACAAATTGCCTTTTTTTGAATGAAGAAGGAGGTTCAATATATAGACAAGCCTGGGAGAGGAATGAAGAGGTTCTTGAAATGAAACGAGTGACTCTTCATTCCAAATTGAGACAAATATTGAAAGATTTATTTAATTAAGAGAATGGAATATTGCCACATATGGGGGTGACCTTTTGCGTAATTTTAATTATTAAATTCAAATAAAGAGGTGTCCATTCAAATAACTAAATAAGATTAATTCCCTTTTTTATGTGTATTAGCTAAAGCGGGTGGGTTTTAATTCAATTTAAAGCACTTAGGACTTTACAATTAAATCAAATTATCATAGGGATTATTTAGCTAATAAAGTTGAATACTTAGGAATTAATTATAGCGTAAGATTAATGCAAATTAGGGTTTTTGCAATTGACATCAAGTCAAAATAAAGTCAGGTAGGAGAGAGAAAATTGCCTAGTAAAATAGGACTTTGAAGATGTAAAATTGAAGAAAATGCATCAAAATTGATTGAAATTATTAGGTGCCAATTTTGGGGTATTACACCCGGATGGGTCTAAAACCTTCCGCGGATAAAGCTAATTTACACCAATGGAGAAACCAGTCGATTTTTTTAATCCCAGTGTCAAATTGATTCACACAAGCAGGACCAAACAAATAAAGGTTCCCTTATTCTACAAAACAATCTTAAAGTTACCCCGATATAAGTTACCCACATGGGTCTAAATTTTAAAATCATCCACTGATAACCTAATCTAGACAGATGGGGAAACTAGTGGATGTTTTCAATCCCACTATCAAATGTAGGATGCATAGTGCACTTCGTGCGCAGAAAACTTGTAGCAGTTATCAAACGGAAGATATCTCAGATCAGACATTTACGTGTCCGCATGGTTATGAAGAAATAAAGAACAAAAAGATGTAAGATAGATCAACGGTTTTTCCACAAGGATTTTATGTAAGTAGTGAGCGTTTTGGCTGGATGCTTTGCCACCGAATGCTTTTATGGCTATGAATCTATCATTTGTTCTCGTCTTTCTATCATTTTGTTTTAGAATTATTGGCCAATGGATAAGGCAATCATCTGAACAAGAATATCTTGTATTGGTACATTTTCATCAAGGTTGTTACAATCTAAAAATTTGAAGTAAAAACCAGTTGAACTCTTTAAGTATTATTATTGAGAGGTTAGATGTTCTTTCATAACAGTGGAGAGTCAATGAATGCTTAGTTATCATTTCGTACTTTCTTCTTATCTATTTGTTGTATTGAATCCAGTCGTGTTGTTGTAAAAGTGTTATATTCACTGGATTAGGTGCACCCACCTTGGTTTTGGAGACCCAAAAATGTAGAGTCGGTCTTGTCCTTATAGTTGGTCCAAAACTACATTACATCCACAGTTTTCCCACACAAACTATCATTAAATGAGTGTTTTTTTAACGACTCTATATCCAAGGCCCCAATAAATTGGCATTGGAGAAATCAAACAACACACTTGAAGGGAGAACATGCAAATAGATAATGCATTAATACATATCCAATCCATGCAAAATAAGATAGAACAATATGGCTATGCAAGTTTTAGACTAAAAATAATGATCAAGTTTGCAAAGCCAATGTAATTCTTTCTAGTTAAAACATGTAAAAATGCACATGGCATTGAGAGAAGTGTGTGCCTGCTGGATATGGTTATTGAGCAGAATAAAAAAATGTTCCAAATCGGTTACATTTTATTTACCCCTTTTTTAAGTTTAAAGATAAATCACCAAAGAATACAATTGAAAAGTATACATGCAATGCATGGACATAAAAGACATGGTGGGAGGTGCAAATTCATCACTAACAATAATTGTCTATTTTATGTATACAAGATCAGTGTTGAGGGAAGAGATATGATGACTGTAATTAGTGATGGAGTTCCTTATTTACGTATACATAAAATTAAAAGTCCACATATTTTCCATCACTAGCAAAGCCACTGCAATTCTTTCAAGTTAAAACATGCAAAAAATGCACGTACCATAGAGAGAAGTGTGTGCTTTCTGCATATGGTTACTCAGAATAATACAAAATATTTTGAATATTTTACGTATAATAAATACCTTTTTTAAGTTTAAGATCAATCGCCAAAGAATACAATTGAAAAGTATATGTGCAATCCATGGACATAAAAGACATGGCAAGAGGTGCAAATTTTTCATTAACAATAATTGTCTATTATATGTATTCAAGATCAGTGTTCAAGGAAGAGATATGATGACTGTAATTAGCCATGATGTCCCTTATTTACATATACATAAATTTCAAAGTCCACATATTTTCCATCACTTGCTATTGCATTTCTCAGTACAAGTGGGCCTTCTTAGTAAAATGAATAGCATGCAACCTATCATGAACGTGTTGTATTACATAGATAGAACTATCCACATTTTGACATCCCTCCACATCCATGGTGATTTGGAAGGAACGGAATGGGACAGGTCAATCCAGTCATCTCCATGAATTTCACCTTCCAGACATTTGCGTGACATCTCCAAACACCTAGCATCTCATCATACTTATTAGTTGACTCACAAGACATCTTCTTATTAGTAGAAAGAGATGCCTCCACACTACTACTAATTAACTACTGTTCAAGCAATTCCTACTTCTACTTCACATTCTTCTCCCTCAACTCTATAATCAACCTCTCCAGGTCACTATTTTTCTTTCGTAATTTTGAATTTTGCAGCAAAAGACATTTGTTCTATGCTTCAGCAACCTCCAAATTTTTTGATATCACAGTAATATGATTGCGCTAAAGCAAAATATGAGATTCAATCAATTTCTATACTGAACTCTTTGACATATTAGTCATGAGAGGATCATCTGTGGCTGCATTTTTCCCACTCTTGGCCATGCCACCAGCATCTATTACTCCCAGCAACGGTGCTTCCATTGAAAAAGGTCCTTCCCTCTAACCGGATGAGTTGGTTGACATTGTGTTAGAATAACTGAGAGGGGGGTGAATCAGTTAATCACTGTCCCAAGTCAAAATGTCTAATCCAAAACAAATACTTCAACTTCTACTACTCAGTAAACATAAAATACTTTCACTGTCTGTGCTTTTACCGATTATCAGTTTAAAACATATAGTAGTTTCCAATCAAATCTAACATGTAATATGTAAAGTATGATAATAAACAAATATCACAATCAACACATAACACAAGAGATTTAATGTGGAAACCCTGTGAAGGGAAAAACCACCTGGGACTGGCAACCCAAAAATTTCACTCTTCTGAAGTGAAGTCAGTGAAGACCCAACCCTGTTAAAGGTTTACAAATGCACTGTTAGGTGTGACCTTGTTAGAGGATTTTAGACCAACCGTTATCGTCCAACCAGCATTCACTATGGGGTTGACATGATAACAATGTTCATTCTATGAATGGTACATAATAAGACTTTCTTAGTCCACTCAGTTAAGAGATTTGACTGTGTATAATGGTTAAATATGTAACAGTAGGTGATCTGGTCTATTACAACTTCAATTGCAGATATACAGATCAATATTCAGCTCATACAAATCTTTCTGATCAATGTAACACTTCTGATTCAACAATATATCAACTTACTATCTGTCGGTAATTACTCTCTGTCACTCGGTAATGCTTCTACAGTTCGGTTCTCCTTAACCTGTATGATCAGAATGCATGAAAACTTGTTCACGTGATAAGTCTATAGTTTCCTTTTCTTCTGGCCTCCTTGATCGTGAAATCATCAATCTATTATATAGACATGTAAACCATTTTCTTTTGGTCCATCAGATTTTGCCGCTTAATCTCATCCATTGATTTTTCCACTTTATCCTTCTTCGGCTAATGTGTCAATAACACGTTTCAATCTACTCCATTAGATCTTCCTTGAATTTTGTTAGCCGTTGATCACTCTAACAAACATTATCTGTTACCACTAATTTTGAGGTACTTTCTAGTTCATTAATCCTATCAACTAAACTGATCATTTAATTCTTTTTGTTCTACTTGGTTAACAAAGAAATGCGTCGGTGACCACAAGCTTGGTTTATACTATGCTTGGTATACACTACATTCCATCGGTGTGTACTAAAAATGCTTCATTAACCGACAACACTAATTTGTGTCTTTAGGCTTTTTTCTTCATCATAGATGAATGCAACATAATCAAGTCAATATCATAAGGTCATAAACTCATCAACAAGTTATTCAATGTATTGCTTATCCTCATCTTTTATATCCATCTTTTTCATGTAGATATTTTTGTTCTTCATCTCTTTCACTCCTTTTCATCAGATGTTTCGGTATAGTAACTTACAAGATAAGTACTGTCAAGCTAGTTGACATCAATGACAATATAATATTGATTTAATCATCTTACATATCTACTCAACATCTTCAGTGATCTACAAATCACAAATCTTCATCAATCAAGTTCTAAATCAGTTATAGGTTCAACACATTGCACACTTTCCTAGGCTATTAGACTGTGAATTTCCTAAACATGTATTGACAGGGTTATGCTTGGTAGATTTTTCCCCGCCCTTTACCTATGTGGGAGCATCTTTCCATTTTCCCATCCCCACTTCTAAATAGTGCAATTATAGTTGATTAATGAGGATTAAACTTTATTGGGACTTGCACAAGTTGCCATACTATCAATTTCCATAAATAAGAAATGAGAACATGAGGGCATATAGCTACTTTATACCTCCATTGTCAGGCCACCAAAAAGCTGGTCTGTAGTGTCTTCTACCCGATCTACAACAAAATCGACAAAAAAAGAATCATTAAAACTTATTTCTGAGATGCAAAGGGGGAGCATCTACATAAAGTGATTAAATACAAAACTTTACTACATGGATCATGTACAATGACACCCATTAATGTACTATAGTCCTAAGAAGGATGTTACAGAAAATGGTGAGAATGGATTTCAAACCTCAGTAAGTGACAAACAAAAACATTTGCGGTTATCCTGCTTTAGTAATAGCATTTTGATGCCCTTCACTTGCCATAGTAATTAGGAAATTTAGTTTTCGTAAGCACACAATGTGTTATCTTAACACAAAAACATATAACCCCATTGGTTAGCAGAAAGACATATAGAATATCATAATAGAAAATACTTAAATTGGGGCCCAAACAAAGTGACACACATGAATGCACAGATAAAATCCACCTTATAGTGCCAAACATATATATGCACCTCTTTAGAGTAGTATACTACAAATAATGCCACTAACAAAGAAAAATGTGAATCAGAGTTTAAGTTGATACCAGTAAAGGTAAATATTCTACATTAAAAATAAAAGCCTTTAGCAGTGTATCATACTATTGACAGATCACCAATAATTTCATTAAAATTACTATTATACAGAATGGTAATATAATGACTCATCATTCAAATATGAAACACAATAAAAGAATTAATTAGTAACATGATAACAATGTACAACAAATTAAAATGCCTTCAATGCGCACCACACACAATGCAAATATAACAATGTACATTATAAACTGTCCAAGGGTACCCACACAAATGCTCATTGAACAAAGAATACTTAAGTAAC
Organism: Chamaecyparis obtusa; assembly: GCA_027943335.1. NCBI lineage: Eukaryota > Viridiplantae > Streptophyta > Pinopsida > Cupressales > Cupressaceae > Chamaecyparis > Chamaecyparis obtusa. Next base: position 243,803 of record BSBK01004968.1, on the reverse strand, counting down.
ACAAGGGAATTTGTGCACAAATTGAACTCATCAAAAATCCCATTAAAGCGTACATCACCAAATGAACTAAACTTAATCTAAGAAATGTTAGTAACCCTATTGCAGCACTCGCTATGATAATGACTCAATTAAGACCCCTCCTCATTTCCTCCTACGCTATCTATTTTGGGCAAGTGAAGAAATTCCTGCATAGAATCTACACCACTTCTTTGGGTCCTTGTGCACCATTGGAGGGGTTATACCAAGGTGTTGAATCCTCGCACTGGTTCTTTTAATGGGAGGACCCAAGAGCTCATCGGACTGTATGTCCACTATCAAGGCGTCATCCACTTTCTCCTAGAGTTACGCAGACAACTTTTGATGAGTGCAAGCTCCAAAACAATGTCGACGAGAATATTACCATACACATAAACAAAATTTATAATCAGACATGAAAAAAACTAAAGGGAATAATACCTTCGGCTACATCACAGGAAAAGGATGGCAGAGGTCTAAAATGTTCCACACGTCAAAAGAATTAAGGGAGTCACATAAAGATTCTGAAAAAGAGTGGGGAAAGGGTAACCTAGCATGGGGGTCAATGACCTCTACGATTTGGACTTTCACAGTGCCCAATGGTAGTCATTTGTTGTGGCATTTCACATTCATGCCCACACCTTCAATAATGTCTTTGCCAATTAATATACCATTCGTTAGCAACTTGACATGATCTCCGCTTGCATATGTGTGACCACCTTCCTCTGACAGCTTCTCATCGATAATGGGTGCCTACACTTGGAAAATGTACATGGGTGAACCAAACTCATGTGTTAGAAAGACATGAATCATGGTTAAAGAGGCATAGAAAATTAAAGAATCCTACTATTACCAATTTAGAAAGGCTATGGGAATTGTCCACTTCACCACGCAAAACTTCACCGACACTATCAGTTTCCATTCCCAACTCCATTCAGGCAAACTCACCAATAATGTGATGCCCCATAATCCTTTGTCCACACACATTTTCTTATATACCGCAATCCTGTAAAGTACATAACAAGTGTAGGGATTGGTATGACACTACGAAAGAGACTGCCAACTACAAATAAGATAGCCTAATACATTATTGATAGAATTGCGTGGTGCAAGTCTTTGAACGTACAATAGCTCATGAGAGAACATTCCAAACAACTTTTTGCTTAGCTTTGAAATATGATTCACACTCACTGGCATAGAACCAGCTTCAATGGGACTCTCCTGCAAGACAATAAATCAGTTTACGCTATGTCCGCATCCACTTTCATTTCTACTGTAAGACATTGACCAATAAAATAAAATGCAAATCTCTGGTTGGGGCCTGGTTCATGGGAGGGTTATCCATGCTAACCCCAGCACTCTCAGCCTGACATAACATATAAGAACATGTTTTAAGAAAACATGTTATCGAAGATGACAGTATCAAATGTGTCTACAAAAAATTGCCTACACATTAGAGCACTAATTATATACATACCGCTTCTTCAACTGAATCAACACTTACTTGTTGGCATGCACACTTGTCCTCACCTCCATTGCCCTCCAATGTAGGCTATGTCACCATTCACAATCATCAACATCATTAACACCAAGAAAATAATGCAGATAAGGAATTTTGTACAACCACCACATGAGACTTACACCGACATCCCTCTCATTGTGGTCCACTGACATTTCTTTTCTATGCATTCCTTGCACCAACTTGTATGAACTCCCACATTTCCACCCACCAGAATAAGTACCCTGATATTCATAAACAGGGGGAGCCAAGATAGTGCATTCTTCATCTTCACCACCCTGCTCTACCAAACCATGTCCTTTATCCATAGACACCTGACATGGTAATTAATTTGGGTCTCATTAATTGTAATTGTGAATTCCAAGGTGAGTGATGAAATGGAATAATAAATGAATACTTATAATACCATATTACCTTCTCCTCTAACTCAATACAACCATGAGAAGATAATTTTCTCTTCCTCCTTTGCTCCAACCTCTGACTTCTGTCACTAGAGTTTGACCCCATTTTTACCTCCTCAAGCCCATCACAAAACTCAGAAACCTCATTTTTTCAGGAAGATTTCCTCCTGATTTCCATCTTCTTCCATCCCATGGGGCATCACTTCTTATGAGGATTTCCATCTGTAACTGGTATGGCAGGTGATGCATCAGTTGGTGTATCCCTATCAATGTCCTCACACACAATTTTAGATGCTCCTAGACTACCCTGTCAATTGCACTTTTTTTTCAATGTGAGTCAAAATAATAGAAAAGCGAATAATTTTTAAAAAGAATTAGAAACCAGAGTCTTGATTCATCCTCAATTTTCCAATACCTTGTAATCTTTTCTATGCACCAATTCTAACACCTTTCTCAGTCTTTTCTGCCTGGCCGATGGACTCTCATATTGACACATTTCTTCTTCAATCTTCACCTTGCATGCTGCTGGGAGGAGCTCCACTGACACCTTCTTGTAGAAATCACATATGCACTTCTCTACACACTTTCTTTAGGCTGTAGACCTCATCCTCATCTGGTATTCAATATTTATCTCCCTCCTTTGGTAGTACCCCTATTCTTTATAAGAAGAGTAAAACCATTTTGGGTTGGGTGAGGCAGGTCGCCTGCATTTGGATGCTTCGATCAATGAAAGTTCATGCAAATGCATCCTATTAATGTTGAACCTTGAAAGGTCCCAAAATTTTAGACCTCCATCTACCGAACACGAACCAATGATGTAGTAATATACCAATATATTTTTGCACCTTTTAGTTCTGTAATCTATCGCCCCTTGCACACAACGCACCAAAACAATTAAAATGACATTTGTACAACCACAAAGCTTACAAGATAGAAAATAATATCATTGGTCAAGAAGGATGACTTCACTATTCATAAACATTATATCATGATTGAACGTTTCTGAGATAAATCAAACCTTACAATCCATCTGAGAATCCAAACCATCTCCCTGACCACTGTGAATATTGGGCTCCTCCAAAGCATCATAGTTCTGAGCACTAGCATAATTATCATCCCTCTCATTTTCTTCACCACTGCCACTGTCGACATAAGCGCTCCCTCTTTCAACCTCAAGGATGCCTCTCTCGGCATGACCAATTGAATCACATTTAGCTGCTTCATTCAAGGGGTACACTACCCTAGGCATAGTGCTCATATCACCTTGAAGTAAACAAAGTTATGACGATAACAAAACACCCATCATTTGAAGGTTGAAGAACATGAAAAAAATATATATGTGTTTTTAAGGCACACCCATTCTAATTATATGATATTGGTACGATGCAAATGATTACCAGTTTCCTTGATGAATGGGCAGATCTCGCCAGTCTGAGAGATGTCCTTCTGAAATCCCTCACTGTCTCCTGACAAGGCGAAGTCCACATATTAGTGAGCTAGCCAACTACTGGATGGACTCACACAAAATAATATTGATAGACATCCCAAGACCATACTATCTTATGATTCTTACCAACAAAATATTTGCATTGTCCAAAACCCTCCGATTTTCCCCAGACTGTATCCCCTCAAATGAAACATAGATCTCCAAAAAATTTTCCTTATACTATAGTGACATACTAGCCTGCCCATATTAAATAACAAGAGTATTACTGGCCAGTCAAGTTGTAGATACATTCCATGCCTTGGACCTCCCAAAGAAAATCACTTTGAATGGCATATCAACTTGACATATAGAATGCACTGTACAGATCTCAGTTCACAATATAATTATCCACATTTCTTTCTTCTTCTTATTTGCATCCATCTTATTTATTCTTATTTCATTTTACAAATGACATCTTCTATACAAATAGGCTAACGGCCTAATTACGTGACATAGAGCTTACGCATTTATTTACAGACTGTCAACATATTTACCATTTGTATGAAAGAGTGCCACATAAGATTTGGCTCATCTCATCCACTATTGTATCCATGAGGGGTTCCCCTGATTCAAAATACGAGCTAAATTTTATATAAACCCGTATTTGATAAGTTACCCTATTATGGAGGTTTGTATTTGTTACTGGACATACAAACATTTACTGCCTTGTCGACATATATATGGAACAACATACAGCTTCTATATTTAATATTATTTGTTATCTTTCATGTATATAACAAATCACTAGGACAAGCAATCTAATTAAATGGCTACGCAAACTTAAAAAATTATGGCTATTCCCACCTATTTTATCTTTGCTCTCAGGCAATGTCAAAATGGATAGTCTTACATTGAAAAGCTACAATAAAAGGGAATGAAGGTGCACCACGAGAACACATAAATATGCCACCTGAATGAATGTACCTCTCCCAAACCAGCACAACGATATACATAAATAATTAGCCTGGCTAAATAAACCATTGCATGGGAAAAAAGATAACACCCCTGATAACAATCTGTGGGGGCAATAGGGATATCAGCTAGCAACATCTAGAATGTAGGAAGCCAACTAAAGAAAATGTCAAACTACTCATTGCAATGAATTCTACTCAACTACGTGACGGAGAGGTAACAAGATACTAATAACATCCATTCTATTTCTATATATATAGGTTGTTCAACTTTATATGACATTACAATGGCTATTTAGGTGAAATTTTCAAATAAACAACAGTTCTTCCTTTCATTACAACAGAAGATACTTTCCCTGGCAACAAAAATCATAGTGGGTTTTCTATGTGACCTCCACCATGGTAATTAACATCCAAACATAGGAAAACAATTGTTAACGAATAATGCATACTATGACAACAGTAGACAAAACAATTGTTCAAACTTCAAACATCTCAACTATCAAATCGACTATACCTTTCAGCAGCTGGGGTGAATAGTATACCCATTAAATATTGCAAACAACAGTATGGCATAAATACAATTAATTACCCATGTTTCAAGAACAATGCCAAAAAAAATAACTAGGCTCTTTTGCCATGTCTCTACTTTTTGTTCAATTGATTTCCTTTGGATTGCATTAAACGTATATATTTCAACCTTCTTCTAGCTAACTGCCCATTGGCATTGCTTCGCTAAAACCTCCAGAAACCAACCCAAAAAATTATGAACAAAAACCCCACACAAACCAATTTATATATCTGTCACATTATCAATTTAGCAACACAACCTACCCAAAATAATGGAGGTTACAACATTGTCCCTCTACGTACACCTTCACAATGACCCTAAAATATAAAAAATAATAGCGCACCAAAATTTTTGGCCTACCCAACAAGCCATTCTCATTCTTTGCAATTTGCAAGCTATTACTGAACATCTACGTCGTCGTTCTCTCCAACTTCTTCTATTCCTTCCAAACTTTGATCCTCATTTAAAACACATGGTTCAAGGTGAATCACACCATCATGGTGTTTGTGTTTAAGTAGGAATAAAATAGATCCATAGCTCTTGTTCGAATCCTTTATCATCACAACATTCAACCCTTGACCGTGCCTCTATACTCCAATCCTAGCAATTTCATCATCAAATAACATTGCAGATTGCATGTAAGCCTGAAGAACATGTTTGACACTTGGATCACCATTAACCATCTCTCTTGGCACTATTCCTCCTACCAGGGCTTTTCCCTCATACAGGTCATAACCCCCTATAGCATCATCCAATGTAGTGCCTGCAATATAAACTTCCTTAACAAATGCGAAGGCTATATGTCGAAATAGACCAACGCTCTGAAGGAGATCCATGCAGTTTGATAGAAATATAGATATCAACTGAGATGGAAATATGAAGTGGGGCTAGAAATAAAGAACATTTCACCCAATGAGATTTGCAATGGCAGATTCGATGTACATACAGTCAGTTTTGAACCAGCATGACAATATTATTGGTACAATCCATCCCTCTTCTTCCTTATCCCATTCGTGTACAGGGATACGGATGCGGTAGTTGTGAGGAAGCAATTCCATCCACAACAAGATAGACAAGTACAATTTTAGTTTCATACTGACAATAACACAAAAAAATACATCCTTTAGGAAACAGTGGTGCGCTACAAATAACAATAACACTACAGTTATCAAGATCACAAATACAAAAAAAAATTGAATCTCTATAAACCAAGACTTGCTTTGCTAAGATAAACATTTTGTGGCCTTATTGAATAGAACAAATCCTATCAATATGACAAGGCCACTGCCCATATTGGCTGGGATTGTAATACCCCAAAAATGGGCTATAGGTTCATTAACCTCCTATATCGACAAATCGAATGAAATCGACATCAAAGTCCTAACCTAAGGCACATCAGCACATCATCAAATCCTAATTGATTATCCTAAATTTTGCATCGAGGAATATTCCTTATTCCTAATTATCCTAATTATCTTTAATTTAATGATTATTTGGCGATAAATCATATTTATCCTAAAGTTTGATTAATTGAATATTCTAAATATTTAATTAATTAGATTTAATTTTGCCACTTGATTATTTAATTGAATTTAATTATTTATTCCTAATTATTATTATTTAAACTTGACAATAAATCAAAATTCCTATCATTAATTGATTAAATTATTATTTAATTAATTGAAGCAAGTTGTCATATTTAATGATATTATTTTGGAATAAAAGTTTGATTTAATAATTGATTAACCCATAAATCAATTGTTTTATTTTTTAAATTAGTTAAGTTGGAAATAAATCACTTTATATATTTATTTAATTCATAATTATTATGTAAATTCAAAAAGCAATTAAACTTGAAATCAGAAAATCAATTCAAGTTGTTTTAACAATTAACTCAACTCTATTTGAGTTAAAAAGCTATTTTTGCATGATTTATTGTGAATTAACTATCTTTTATTCTTTGATAACTCAAAATCAATCTAAGTTTATCTGAGTGATTTATGGCTTTTTTTCATGCACCTCCAAAGCCCTAGATTTCTATAAATTAAGGCCTCGGCTCTTCATATCATCATCTCATAATTTTGCAAACTTATACTGGCAAATTGGTATCTGGAGAATCAAAGCCTCTTTGTGAATCAACAACTTTGTGAGATCATTCATATTTTAGCATATCATTGTTAGATTAATTGTATTGCATATCAATTTTTCATATAGATTAGATTTCATATCAGTTTTTCATTATTATTGCATAGAAAACCCAAAAATATAGATTAATTTGCATTCATTCCATATCCATCTTTTGCATTCAAAATCCTTCGTTTAGGTGTCGTCAAGGTCACTGATCTCAGTCTAATCTGAGAATACATACTTGTAGTTACTAGAAGGCAGTAAATCACCTGGTTAGATTAGTTTTCATTTCACTGCACGATTTCCATTTCAAGCTAACCTCTAATGTTTTACTGAAGTGTTGTGTCTACAACTAGGTACAAAATTCACACACACATTTCTGGCACCCACCGTGGGGCCCTGAAATGGGTTTCCATTCACTTTCTATCATTTTCTATCATCTTCTTGTCATTTTCTATTCCAAAGCTGTGATTTTTAATTTATGTCCGTACAGTTGTCGTATGAGTTTTGTCAAAAACTCGTACCAGAAGATACCCATTGTCATATGGCAGTTTATTTGTTCAAGAATCATACTGTCAAGATCAAAGTTTCATTTGGAATCTCGATTGTCGTATGATCTGGTACTTAGTGTCGTATGAGTTTCTGGACTGTCATCTAAAAGGTAACCCACTATCGTACGAGTTTTAGTGCTAGGTTTTGATTGTCATTTCACTTTCTTAGCCATTTTTCCAGATTTGTTTTCAAAACTTGGACTAACAGCTAACATTAACAATTGAAATTTGCTATTTCTGCTGCTTTGGATTGGGAAAAGTGTGAGAATTGCTAAAAATAGGTAAGAATCTGCTAAGCGCAATGTGAGGAATTCGGGTAATCTTTTCAGCTGATAATGTTTCAATTTGGATTAAAAAGAACATCTTACATGTCAAGCTTGTGGGACCTTTACTACTTTCATATCACATATATCATTTGGGCTATAAACATGAACATAGATTTTCTTTTCAACATCTTTGTTACACATAGTAAATAGGCCCTATGAACACTATTCGCAGTTCTTGAGAGAGTGGGTTTCCAGCGAAACTCTTCTCAATGAAGGAATCCTTGTAGGTAGGGATGTTACTGAGAGAGTCTCGCGTCCTACTAGATTTGTGCATCTTCAGCTTCTGATTGATACATTCTCTCTCCAGAGAGGTTGATAGATCACAAGTGGTTGACATCATAGATCTTTGTGAGATAATCTTGGTCTTAGCATGTCAGATTAATCTATCTGCTTTGTTGTGGTGAAGTGAAGAGGCTAGGGGATTATGCTCTACTTCCTTTTTGGATAGTACCAGAAACCTAGATCCTTGAATCTGATCTAGTCCCCCTGTGGTATATTTTGTGAGTCACCTTTAGAGAGGGTTAACCATAGTGGACATTCCCTTAATTAGGTCAACCACGTTGATGAAACCTCAAGCGGTAATAGCCATTTTCACTGTGGTAGTGACAACTGCTATATAAATGTCCTTGTGGAAGAAATTTCCATAGGTGTGGTCTCTTGTTGGGCTGTCAGATCTCCCTAGCAAATCCTAAAGATTAAGTTCTCGGACTGTGTCAAAACCCCGGTGCACCTGGATTGGAGTTTTCCCTCTTGAGATCATAAAAGTTGCATAGTCAAACCATTACTAAAAACCCTAGCCAAGCCAAATTTTCATTTTTTAGGAATATGTGCATTTTTGCAAAACTTTTTGGAACATACACAATTAGCACTCTTAAGGATTAGCACATTTAGTCACTTGATTGTTCATGCGTAGGGTTGCTTTGTCCCCTGTTCATTGTTTTCAAATGTGCTTGGGATCACTTGCTTGCTGTTTTACGTGCATGTTTATCTATCTAGTTACTAAGAACAAATCAATCTAGTATAATCTTCAAATTTGGACAGACATTTTGTAAACAATCTGAAACTGAAAACCTCAAAAATTGCAAAATCTGATGTCAAACACCTTTCTGGAGTCAACAGTCATTTTTTAAGGTTAGAAAGTCATACGACCTTTTGGCAATTGTCATTTCAAAACCCCCAGATTGTCGTATGGTATATGGTACATTATTGTACAAGTCTTACTGTCAGTTAATTCCAAAAAGTCAAAAACCCTGCTATCAACTATTGTGCAAGTTTTGCAATAGTCGTACGAGTTTTTCAATTATCATTTCATGCTATACCCACTGTCGTACGAGCCTATCAAAAGTCATTTGAGAAATTTTGAAAAGTTGTCAGAAAGTTGTCAGAACTGTCAGAGATCTAGCTTTCCTAGCCTATTTCCAGAATTTGTCAAACAAATCACTGTGTCAGGAACAAAGCAACAACTATTGAGAATCCAATCATTTTACTAAAGTTTCCTTTTGAATCTGATTTAGCCTTCTGTTTAATTGATTTGAGTCTTTTTCATCTTGTGTAAAAATGTTGTCATAACTATCAATGTTCAATCAACTATCAAAACGGCTAAGTGTTGTAAACTAGTGTCCGCTATCTTTTGGGAATCTACCCATACATCCAAGGCACAGTCTCCTTCCTTTACATCTAATCCAAGCTTCAATCAACCAAACCTTGACAAGGTTGCGTCATCTGATCTTCTTGAATCAGATCTTTCTTCAATTGTCTTCATCATATTCTTTTGTTTCACCCAGGGTTAATGGTGGAAACTAGAGCTTCCTCTCACAAGAAATCTGGAGAAGTATCCCATACCTTACCTATCACCACTCTCCAAACTCCAACTCTTGAGAAACTTTACAATTCTGGTCTTTACGAGGACGACGGTCTTGGCAATTTTTGATTGAAAACTGGTTACATTCCTCCATCAACTCACGGAGGTAATCAACAAACTCCTCCCTGATCTATCCCAGGGAGAACTCCTACCATGTCTCAAGTAGGGACAAACTTTGGCTCTCAAAGGGCTCAATCTCAACCTAGTGCAGATCAAGAACCCACACTTGAAGAAATTTCCCAATACCAAAATGATGATAACTTCAAAAGAATGATGAAACATTTCTTGAAAGAAGATAGATAAGCATACTTTTTACAATTGGCTCATCAAGGAGCTCAACTTCCTCCTAACTTTAATGTTGAATATATCATTATGCATGAGGAAGAAACTCCACTCATAGCTATGATGAAACAAATGCATGCCATGCAAGTCAAACTTAATAAACTTGAGAAAGAAAAGGAACCCAAGGAGTTCTCCATGGAGGCCCTATGTCCTTTTCCATTTGACAAAGACTTGTACATGCCACCATTTTCAAAAAGAGTGGAGATGCCTAAATATGATAAGTATGATGGACACTTTGATCCTCAAGATCATATCAGAGAATTCTATGCACAATCTATGGATTTCATGCATGAACCAACCTATCTAATGCGTCTCTTTCCTCGATCTCTAGGAGGAGCGGCCATTCATTGGTTCTCTAGATTGCCTTCTACTATCAAAACTTTTGAAGAGTTGATCAAGTTGTTCTATCAACAATACTCTTACAACATTCAACATCCAGTCACCATGATTGATAGTTGTAATCTCAAACAATATCTAAGAGAACCATTCCTGACATTTCTCAAGAGATGGAGGAAGAAATTCTCTCTATATGCCAGGCCTATTCTAGAAATTGAGAAACTGGAAATCTTCATCAATAATCTTGTCCCAGAGATCAACTACCCTCTACAAATGCAAGATCATACATCTTTTGATAAGATGGTAGACAATGCGATCAAAATTGAAAAGTTACTTGTGAAAAAAGAAGACATCACCCTTCAAAAGGACAAGTATGAATCAGTATCTAGTTCTAAAGATAAGAACAAAAACTGGAACAAGAATAAAGGCATTATCATAGATGGTTTTGTTGATACTATCCATGCCCCATCAAAGGCACTAGCTTTCAATCTAACTATTGGCACCCAAGCCATCAAAGCTTCTGAAAAAAAGGTGCCCGAACCATCTCAGAAGAAGCCAGAATACAAATCTTGGTCCGCTGATAATAAATGAAAGTTCACTCCTCTTGGAGAATCTTTAGAATCAACTATGAGAACTTTGTTGGCTAATAACATTATCTCTTTGCCTAAGATCAGACAATCTGATCCAAATCCTAAGCCAAAATGGTGGAGAGAGAATGAATTCTGTGATTTCCATCGAAGTAAAGGTCACAAAACCAACAACTTCTTATGCTTGAAACATACTATTCAAGATCTAATTGATAAGGGAGACATCATGATCAATAACCATAAGAGCAATAATGATCATACAACATTCACAGAACCTTTTCCAAAACATGGTCAAGAAGTTTCATCTTCTCAGCCTAATATGGGGGCAAAGGTCAATTATGCTTACCCTGGAAATAATGTTGTTATCAATATGGTTGAACCTTGTCTCTCTAAGCATTGCAATGTCATCACAATTTTGTGAAGAGATAGAGATCATACTTTAGCTAATGCAGTGACTCGATCACAGGCTCAGGCACATCTAAATGGACAAATCCCAGATTCATCAAATGTCCCTAAGATGCCCTTCAATCTTTCTTCCGCTTCCAAATAGAAGGCTACTTCTAAATCTTCCAATCCTAAGGATACAAGGCCTACATGTTATAGCATTGTTCAACAACTCCAACATACTAATGCAAAAATCTCCATGTTTGAGTTGCTTCCAATATCTCCAGCTCATAGAGCTATTCTAGAAAAAGCTTTTCTCGGATCCAATGTTCCTAACGACCTTGATTTAGATAGGTTCCAGACTATGGTTGGACATCTTACATCTCCGAAATATATCTCCTTTTTAGAGGAAGATGACAACTCCTTGAGTCACCCACATAACCAGCCCTTGCATATAGAAGTCTTGATCTAGAACCGTAGAGTCAAACGTGTGTTGATAGATGGAGGCACTGGCCTAAACATTTGTTCTTACAACTTGGTCACACAATTGGGATTTCTAGAAATGGCTATTGATCCTAGAAAGAAAATTACTATAAAAGCCTATGATGAGCAAGAAAGATCTTCTAAAGGCACCATTGTCTTACCTATCAAAGCAGGTCCAGTTATCAGAGATACTATATGTCAAGTTCTTGATCTACCTTTGGCTTATAACATTCTTCTAGGGAGACCATGGATACATGAGATGAAGGCTATTCCTTCTACATTCCACTAATGCTTGAGATTTCCTTATGAAGGAGTAGAGGTCACTATTCTAGCAGACATATCCACCACTTGCAATACATTGAAGGAAAGTGCGGATAAACTTATGCCTAATAACAAAGAATCTTCCGTTACACCAACAGAAGAAGCATCCACATCTAACATGGAAGACATTGCAAAAGAGGTTAATATCAAAGAAAATAGTATGGGAGAATATACTATAGAGCTATTCTTATCATTAAAATCTCTACTTATCTCACCTAAGTCTTATGGACAATCTCTAAAACAATCCAAACCAGAATCTAAAGAACCTCTTGAGGCATATAAAAAGAATTTTGTAGTAGAACAAGTCTCCAAGCAAGAATTTGAAGAGGATGAAGCTGTGCTTGCATGGATATACAAAGATGAACCTAAATCTCAAGATGCTCAAACTAGTGACTCTACAATATCCAAAATCCCCTCTCAGTCATATGGTCCAGGAGATAAATTAATCGCTAAGATGGGATATCCAAGTATAGGACCTCTACGAGTCAGAGGAAAAGGTCTTTTAACACCTATTCCACATACTGGAAGGGAAAAAAAAGATACTATTGGCCTAGGCTTTCAAAAGAAACCCTTCCACCTCAAAGGTAATTATTCCCATGTCATAGAACAGATTGCACTAGGTGAACCTCTTCTTAAGAAGGAAGAAACTGACCTATCAGATAGTGATTCAGACAGCTCAGAGCTCATTCCCTATGAACGCTTTCCTAAAGAAATCAAAGATCTTCTTGAAGCTGAAGATGATCCCATCAAAAGAATTAATGTAGTAGAAACACAAGAACCTACTACAAAGCAAGAGACAGTTGCAACACAAGAACCAGCTGATCTCAAAAACAATCAAATAGACAAAGAGGAATGTGGTAGTTATTCTAAGATAGATTCCCATGAGTATGAATTCAAATCATAATCTGAGGGTAACCCTTCTTGGGGCAGTCATCCTAACTTTACACACATTCTAAGATTTCCTAGAGATCCTGAGTCAGAAGATGAATCTAATGACTATGAATGGGGGGCAATTCCAGAAGAAGATGAGCTTATCACATAAAAACATGTTGATGTTATTCACCAATATACATCTCAACCCAACGTCAGTCTAGAGAGAAATGATAAACTTATCGAGTCTGATCCACCAATGGCTGAAGTGGACTCTCACAATTACATTGAGCCTATTCACAAATTGAATGTCTTAAGTTGTAATATCACCTTTGAACTTGAGCATTGGGTTAGGACCAATGATGATAGATCCATATCTGTAAACACTATCTCCCAGTCTTTCACCACTTTGACTATCCAACATCCTGAACTTCTTGATCAAACCTCCACAAATCCGAGCCATGGTATTTATACCTTCCTGAATGACTATGCCCTTGCTTGCTACCTCAATGTAGTTGAGCCTATGAGAACTTCCATCAGTGAACTGAGTGTTAGCATGACAAAGTTGGACATCAAGTATCTTAGTCAAAAAAATAAGAATAAGAATAAAAAGAAAAGGAGTTCTGAGGGTGAAAACCACTTTGTGGCAGTCTCAGAACCTACAAAAGTAAAAATAACAGACGTATCCAAAGGTGAAAACCTCTTTGAGGTGCCTAAGGATGAGATATTTGATGTCCTTCCGAGTCATTTACAGGACAGATCTCCAGTTCTAATTGAGCCCACTCAATCCATCAACTTGGGAACAACCGAAGAACCACAATTGATCCATGTAGCACAATCTTTATCAGAAGAAGAGAAACAAAAATTTACAACATTCCTAACAAAGAAGAAGATCAACTTTGCATGGAAATATTTAGATATGCTAGGGTTGGATCCTAATCTTATAATGCATCATTTGTCTATAGCTCCAAATGTCAAACCTGTCAAGCAAAAATTGAGAAAGATGCATACTCATGTTGCACTCTTGGTAAAAGCTGAATTAGAGAAGATCTTGAAAGCCAGATTCATCCGAGTTATTGACTATGCAGAGTGGATCTCTAATATTGTACCTATTTCTAAACCAGATAAATCAATCAGAGTGTGCACAAACTTTAGAGATGTAAATAGAGCATGCCCTAAGGATGATTTTCCACTACCTAACATTGATATGATAGTGGACATGACTGTGGGTTTTGAGATGTATTCTTTAATGGATGGTTTTTTTGGATATAATCAAATAAAAATTGCTCCAGAGGATCAAGAGAAAACTACTTTCACATGTGCATGGGACACCTTCTATTGGAATGTCATGCCATTTGGGCTTAAGAATGTTGGTGCTACATATCAGAGAGCCATGACATCTATTTTTCATGACATGATGCATAGAACTATGGAGGATTATGTTGATGATACTTTAGCAAAATCTATGATTAGAGCTGAACATTTGAATGACTTGAGCAAGATATTAGACAGAATGGAAAAATTTAGTCTCAGACTAAATCCCAAGAAGTGTGCTTTTGGTGTCACTTCTGGAAAGCTCCTAGGTTACATAGTTTCAAAGAAGGGCATTGAAGTTGATCTAGCTAAAGTAAAAGTTGTAATGGAAATGAAACCTCCAAAGAATATTAGTCAAATGAGGACATTGCAAGGAAGAGTTCAATCTATTAGAAGATTCATATCACAGCTAGCCGACATATCACAGCCATTTACAAAAATATTACATAAAGGTGTGACCTTTGCATGGAATGAAGAATGTGAAAAGAAATTTGATCATATCAAGAAATATCTATCAAATCCTCCTATCTTGATGCCTCCCATCCCAGGGAAGCCTTTGATCTTATATGTCTTCGCAACAGATACATCACTGGGGGCATTTCTTTCACAACATGATGAGAACAAAAAGGAAAGAGCTATATACTATATCAGTAGAACATTGGTAGCATACGAAAAGAATTACTCTATGATTGAAAAGGCTTGTATAGATATGAGCTTTATGTCACGAAAACTGAGACATTATATGTTGGCACATACCACACATCTGGTAGCTAAGATTGATCCATTAAAGTACCTACTAAGCAAAGCTACCCTCACGGGTAGATTAGCTAAATGGGTCATGCTCTTAAGTGAATTTGACATTGAATATGTTGAGAGAAAAGCTATCAAAGGATAGGTTATTGCTGATCATTTAGCAGATGCACCTATGATTGATGATAGACCATTGCAAATGGAATTTCCAAATTCCTCTATCATGACTCTTTCTTCTAGAGAATGGCAGTTATTCTTTGATGGCTCCTATATACAGAATGGATCCAGAGCAGGCAAATTGTTCATAATGCCTCAAGGATAATCAATCCCAAAAGCATTCAAATTAAATTTTCCTTGCACAAAAAATATCGCAGAATATGAAGCCCTTTTGAATGGTATGAAAATAGCAATTGAGTGGAGAGTAATAGAATTACACATTCATGGAGACTCACAACTTGTTATCCATCAAGTCAATGATGTGTACCAGACTAATGATGAAAAACTCATTCCATACAAAAGAATGGTAGATGATCTAAAGAAGTATTTCATATCTATCACATTTGAGAAAATACCTTGAACAAAGAATAAGGCTATCGATGCAATGGCAACGCTATCTACTTTATTACAGCAGCCTGAACATGAGCTACACTACAAGTTCCTAGTGGAAGCACTATCTTATCCTACATACAATTCCCCTGAAACCCGCATGATCTGCACTATTGTTGGTCATGATTCATCCCACTACAAAAACCTATTTTCCTATCTCCAAGACCAAATCATTCCCAATACCTTTAACCGCCATGAGAAGAGATTCCTAATCCGTAACGCATCTTGATATGTCATCATTGGTCATGATCTGTACAAATGAGGTCTAGATGGTACACTCCTTAGATGTTTAGAATGGGAAGAGTCTCAATGTGCACTCAAGGAAGTCCATGAGGGTATTTGTGGGTCACACTCGAACAGTTTAACACTAGCTTGAAAACTTATTAAGGCAGGATACTATTGGCTTGAAATGGAGAAAGATGCAATCAAGTTTGCTAAGAACTGTCAAAAGTGCCAAGTGCATGGTAACTTGATTCATGCTCTAGGGAGAGATCTAATTCCTTTTACTACACAATGGCCTTTTCACCAATGGGCATTTGATCTTATAGGATCCATACATCCTCATTCTTCTAATGGACATACCCATATAATCACAACTATAGATTATTTTACAAAGTGGGTAGAAGCAGTCCCTCTAACACAAGCAACTGGAAAACAAATATCTATGTTCATCTTGAACTATATCATATGTAGATATGGGATCCCTCATTCCATAATCACAGATAATGGTGGCCAATTTAAGAACAAAGATCTAGATGATTTATGTGCCAAATTCAAGATTACACAACATTGGTCATCTATTTACTATCCTCAAGGGAATGGACAAGCAGAGGCTTCAAATAAGAATCTCTTGAAAATATTGCACCGTACAGTTAATAAAATAGGAAGAGATTGGCATGTCATGATCAATCCAACTCTTTGGACCTACAGAACAAGTATTAGAATGCCTACTGGGGCTACACCTTTTGATTTAGTTTATGGTTCTAAAGTGGTACTACCTATTGAGGTTGAAATTCCATCACTAAGAATCAGAATGCATGGTCTGGTAACTGATGATGACTACAGAGTGTCTAGGTTGCAATAACTTGAACTACTAGATGAGTGCAGACAAGTAGCGTATGATCATCTTAGAGTATATCAGAAGAGAATGTCTAGATGCTACAACAAGAAAGTCAGACACAGAGAATTTCAGGTTGGCGATCTAGTCTTGAGAGAGAATCCTAAAAATCAATCACATAGAGAGCGCAAGGGGAAGTTTGAACCCAACTAGCTGGGTCCCTTTGTTATCACTACTACTTTTGGCTCTAGTGCCTATCAACTCTCAATGACTGAAGGAGAATAGCTCCGAGAACCAATCAATGTTCTCCATCTGAAGAAATTCTATGCCTAAGGCTTTCAGTGTATGGTAAAATGTCCTGAAAAAATCTTAAAAATTTGAAAAAGTCCTGAAAAAATGAACATCTTGGTGAAAACCTAGCAATGGGTGCCTTGATGATTCACAAAAAAAATAAAAAATATCAAAAGTACAAAAAAAATTGAAAAAATCAAAAGCAAAAAAATGAGAAAAAGAAAAGTGCCTTGGTGAAAACCTGGAAATAGGCACCTTGGTAGCAAAAATAGAATCTCTACCAAGATGGTGAAGACCTGGCAAATGGGTACCACTTGTTTCAAAAACACTCCATCTATCAGCACAATCTTGGTCTTTCCCAGCTTTCAGTCTTGCTTTAGTTTGTACATATTTCCCAATTTTTTCCTGCATTTCCAGTTTTCAATAAGTCGGTCTATACACCAATCAGCTCAAGTGTCTATATCCTATCAATGCTTAACACTTGGGGGCAATCAATGTCATATCCTATGGTCTCCACTATATCTTAGATGAGTCATATCCAATCAAAGTACTTTGAAGCTTCATCCGAGTCAGTCTGTCTGTCTTGTCTCCAGAAAGAATTTTGCATCTACAACAATGCAATCAAACACAAACTAAAAATAATCTGTGCTTTTTACATGCTTTTATCTCCTTGTATGCTTACTGATTCACATTGAGATTTTTTCATATTGTGTCCCTTTGAGCTCTCTGATGATGTCCTTTACAGGATTTAGAGAGTGATGACTAGGGGCATAATATTTTCTTTGTCTTCTGCTTGTATGTGAAAATCTAACAACTTTGGAAATTCTGGATTGAAATGGTGTCCGACTCTAAGAGCCTCTATCTCTAATTGGATAACCATGCATACCTTGACCATTGATACCCAGAAAATCCAAGGAATTTTGATCTAACTATTGTCTTTTTGAGTGAGTTCTTTCTCCTACTATAAAACGCGATCTTTCCTAAGGAGGTGAATGACAAAGGGTCACTACAGGTAATTCACACTGGATTTAGGATGATCTCTTGACTGTTTGATGTGTTTGTAATGCAAGGCGTATTCAGGTCATCATGATGTTTATATTTTGATGCTTATACAAATTGCTATATCAAAATGGACATGATATTCAGATCATCTTGGCGTTTGTGCCTTGATGCTTATATCTAATCCAACATTTTGAAAATAAAATCAATATTCATATACCTATGGTTGATTGACTAGTGGATATTGTATTGATTCTTGCGCATACAAATCAATATTCATATGTCTATGGTTTCATAACTAGTGGGCATTGTATTGATTTATCTGGTTACCTAAAAATTCAATGATGAGAATGATTGACACATGATCAGTGACTAGGTCCTAGGTCTTAGGTTGCATTTCATTCTGCATGTCTCTTTGCATTTTGCATGTTTGCATGATCTCACAAATGGCTATCTAAACTTCAAATGATTAAATGATTCTTCTATCACCTACTTCAAATCTAATAGAGTTGAATCCTACAACAAGGTTCTTCCAACGAAATAGCAAGTAGAATCCTTTTTCGGGATCAAAATCAAAATTTGAGATCATTTATATTATTAACTACTTGCATAGTCGACCTTCAATCATCAAAGAAATCTAGAATTCAACTTAACCGATTATCTTACATCAAACTATCAAAATTTCAACTATGGTCAACTCATGGTTTCACCTAGTCAAACTTGGTCTCTAGGACCTCTAAACGATGCAAATTGCATTCCCGAATGTCTAAAACCATTTCTCAAATCAATTAGCATGCTTCTACACTATAATGCCGACTTTTCTTGTCAAATTTTGATTTTTAATCCCGAACGGGGCATGGTATTGCACATCATTCAAGTCTTTAATCTAAATCTGAAATCATATCTTTCCTCAATAATCAAGACAACAACCACGTCTAGTTGTTGATTCATCTAAAGTCCTCATCGCTTGGGGTATATCAAATTCATCGAGATCCATATCAATCTGGTATTCTCTTAATCTTGTAAATTGTATCAGTTTTTTGACAACCATCGCTTCATTAGTGTTATTTCCTTGGTTCTTTGCAACTGAAGGGCTCATATGTGATACCAATGTGATTCAATATAAGGACAATCAGGTCTGGAATCGGTCACTCACTTCTCCGTAATCATAAGGTTCAGAATCAGGTATTTTGACACTTCTTCGCAATCATCAGTTTATTGTTGTTATAGTTAACATAATCTTTGGTCATTTAGGACTTAACATCTTCATATCAAATTCAATCAATTTCTGTTTCATATCAATTTCAAAATCAAATATCAATTTCAATATCATACACAGACTATCTTTGAACCACTGCGCTTCGCACAGTAATTCAAAGAAGGGCAAAATGTAATACCCCAAAAATGGGCTATAGGTTCATTAACCTCCTATATCGACAAATCAAACGAAATCGACATCAAAGTCCTAACCTAAGGCACATCGACACATCATCGAATCCTAATTGATTATCCTAAATTCTGCATCGAGGAATATTCCTTATTCCTAATTATCCTAATTATCTTTAATTTAATGATTATTTGGCGATAAATCATATTTATCCTAAAGTTTGATTAATTGAATATTCTAAATATTTAATTAATTAGATTTAATTTTGCCACTTGATTATTTAATTGAATTTAATTATTTATTCCTAATTATTATTATTTAAACTTGACAATAAATCAAAATTCATATCATTAATTGATTAAATTCTTATTTAATTAATTAAAGCAAGTTGTCATATTTAATGATATTATTTTAGAATAAAAGTTTGATTTAATAATTGGTTAACTCATAAATCAATTATTTTATTTTTTAAATCAGTTAAGTTGGAAATAAATCACTTTATATATTTATTTAATTCATAATTATTATGCACATTCAAAAAGCAGTTAAACTTGAAATCAGAAAATCAATTCAAGTTGTTTTAAAAATAAACTCAACTCTATTTGAGTTAAAAAGCTATTTTTGCATGATTTATTGTGAATTAACTATCTTTTATTCTTTGATAACTCAAAATCAATCTGAGTTTATCTGAGTGATTTATGGCTTTTTTTTCATGCACCTCCAAAGCCCTGGATTTCTATAAATTAAGGCCTCAGCTCTTCATATCATCATCTCATAATTTTGCAAACTTATCCTGGCAAATTGGTATCTGGAGAATCAAAGCCTCTTTGCGAATCAACAACTTTGTGAGATCATTCATATTTTAGCATATCATTGTTAGATTAATTGTATTGCATATCAGTTTTTCATTATTATTGCATAGAAAACCCAAAAATATAGATTAATTTGCATTCATTCCATATCCATCTTTTGCATTCAAAATCCTTCATTTAGGTGTCGTTAAGGTCACTGATCTCGGTCTAATCTGAGAATACATACTCGCACTTACTAGAAGGCAGTAAATCACCTAGTTAGATTAGTTTTCATTTCACTGCATGATTTTGATTTCAAGCTAACCTCTAATGTTTTATTGAAGTGTTGTGTCTACAGCTAGGTAAAAAATTCACACACACAGGGATAGCCTTGTTAACATTTCTTTTCCTTGCCACAAATATCTGATTATAAGGGTGGCATTGTTTTTGTCCCTCCATGTTATTCCACCCTTCTTTAACATAAACATGATGCATGGTGCTCAAAAAATCTCATTGTGCTGGAAATTATACCTTTAAATCCTGACATTATGAGAGGGACGATTGTTTATGCCCTCTCTTTTGTATACCCACAGATTCCACATTTACTTGTGTCCAACCACACATGAAAGACTTTCTATTTTTTATTCAACTACATTTTCTTTTCTCAATGCCTTATCTTTTGCATGTTCTCTTCGAAACATTTCTTTCATCAGAGCATAATAGTATAACATGCAATGCCCAATTTTAAGATGGTAGAACATAAATGTCTCGATGTCCATGCCATGCACGGGGACGGCCTCATTGGCTCCAATCGTTCACCCACAATGACTACTATTAACCATGGAACATTACTCATACAATAAGAGTTATCCTCACAAAAGTTTGCACCCGTCCTTCAGGTATGGCAAGAGAGAAAATTTGTGAAACATTATGATAGCCTCCCAATTGTGAGACTCGCACGTGTCATGGTTAAATGGCAAACAAGGCTGCCATCCTTTCAACCTAGGTGCACCTAACCAAAAACTTTGATGACGGAAGTGAAGGACTAGAATGGAGCTAATTTAAGAAAGGGGATCCAACAGTTATGAATGTGGTTGCTAGATGCTTCTAAATACAAGTAATATGAAAAAGAACCCCTAATATGCATGACTCCTACTAAATGTCCTGTTTCAAAGACATAAATCTACTTTTCACCTTAATCGGTGTTCGAAGAAAATATGACTTTCACATTGCAACAAATAAAAAGAACATTTCAAAGAACATATAAGATGAAGCAAGAATGAGGGATCAAAGCAAAACATATAACATGTGCACATTTTTTACTATAAAACAACATAACAAACAAAAGTTCATTCATATATTACAAAGCTAAACTTTACAGT
The DNA here is from genome assembly GCA_027943335.1 of Chamaecyparis obtusa. Lineage (NCBI taxonomy): Eukaryota > Viridiplantae > Streptophyta > Pinopsida > Cupressales > Cupressaceae > Chamaecyparis > Chamaecyparis obtusa. Next base: position 222,135 of record BSBK01004968.1, on the reverse strand, counting down.
CCAATAGCCTAAGATGTTTGAAAAGGTCAACAAAGAAAAACCCATGAAATAGGTGCGAAGATTCCTTATATAGAATTCAACCATTTCTTAGCTTGGACATGAAAATAGACCTTTCTCCAATACATTTGTTTTACTCGGAAGGGAGTGTTCTAGATGGTGTGTGAGGACTTTGTCGTGTAGTCTATTTTATAGGAGTTATATAGTCTTGTCTTCTAATCAATTCTAGGATATACTATCTAATGTTCTTGTTGTCTCTGTGCCAACTAAGATGGTGGTTGTGTTTGTTTGTGGGAAAGTCTATTTTTTCCATTAACATGATTGGGGATTCTACTAACTTTCCGAGTGGGGCTTTTCTTTGGTCAAAGGTTATGGTTTGTTTGGAAGGGAATGTTCCAATGGTGTTGTGAGGACTTAGTTGTGTAATCTATTTTATAGGCTTTATGTAGTCTTGTTGACATTAAAAGTCTTCTATTCTATTCTAGGATATACTATCTAGTGTTCTTGTTGTCTCATCATCAACTAAGTTGGGTGGTGTGTTGAAGTATTGACAACACATAGAGAGGTCTAAGCATTAATAAAGATCTATTGACGCTTAATCACTAGCTCAAATAGTTTCAATATTCTTCAATTTGACATGTAGTTGGTCATGGAGAATATGATCACCACCCATTGTGATGGCACCTTGAAGTCATGATTGCTATTACCCTTCCATAACTAATGAAAGTTGTTCTTTTTTTTTATCAAATAAAAGCTAGGAAGTCATCCGCAGTATTTATTTCAGTAAACTTTCAAACTAGTGTGTCTCTATTAACTAGGGTAAGAAAATATGAGTGGCATTTATTTGAAGTTTGTTGGTTAAAGTTTTGTTGGTTTTGGTATAATTCAGTTTTTGATCTTTATAAATTATTTGGTCTCAAGGAACATAAATATTTTTTCAATTTAATTTAAAAAGTAGAGATCTCTTCACCGAGGTCATGGTTTGTTCAACATAGATAGTGGTAGTAGTGTTCAAAAATGGGTTGTGATCATTTATCTTGAATTATGTATAAGTCATTCTTTACGTGGTTGTGGTGTTGGTTGGCTCTTCAAGTGGTAGTGTGCACAGTGGCATACATAATTGAATCTTTTTTGTTTCTTTGGCTACAACCTTCTTCCTTTTTCAATCTATATATTCATTATTGCTATTTCACCATGGTTATTGCTTGTGCTTGCATGATAGGTTTACATTGTCTGGACTTTCATCTCTATCTTTTGTTGTCATTATATATTTTCTTTAAGTGGATGAAGATGCCAAAAAATTTTCTTTGTAAATATTAAAATAAAAAATAATGTGATGATATCTCCCATAGGATCAAGATAATTGATTATCTGACTTATAATTGATAATTGATATATGGAATGGGCTCAACAATCAGCTCAAGATTCTCTTATCATTGAACTAGATTTTGATAAAGCATACGATCACATTTGAATGCCTGTTATTATAAAAATGTTAAGTTGTCTTGATTTTGGTCCAAAAATCTATGATAAAATTAAAATGCTTTTCACAGATGCTAATGTTAGAGTGGTTCTAAATGGTGTTCTCTCTCCTTAGTTTACCTTGCAAAAATCCAACCACCAAGGTTGTCCTCTAACTCCTTTCTTGTATGTTCTCTCTGTTGATTCATTGAGATATCATCTCCAACATGCTCTTGACAATAGGCCAATTAGAAGAATCATGCTTCCAAGAAATGCTGCAACTCTTAACTCCCATTTTGTTGATGACAACATGATTTTCATTCGTAACTCACCAGAGGAAGTGAACAATGGACTTGAGGTTTTGGAGCTTTATTGTTTAATTTTAGGTTCTAAATTATCCATGCATAAAATTTAGTTTATAATGACAAGACCCAACCCTCACCCTCCTTGGATCTCGAGTGACTGGAAGTAGGTGAAACATGGTACCATCAAAGATATCTTGGGATACTGGACTCCTAAATTGTGCTAGAACATATTTCTTTCCATGGCTGGAAGAATTCAAGTCACTAATAAAATACTCCTAGATAGCCATTTGTCTATATTTGTTCTTGTTGGTTACCATCTAAATCATGTTATAACTAGTTAACTCGCTTAATTAGAAGCTTCCTATGGGCTAAGTGGGGAAACAAGAAAGGTGCACCCATTACTTCATGGACCCATTGTATCCAACCAAAAGATAGAGGAGGATTGGTGATCATCAACCCTCACACCTAGGCCATCTGTCTTACAACTAAATGGATTGTTAGAGCCCCAGATGGTGATGCTCATTGGAAACATCTGCTTTGTCATCGAATCCAATTTTCTACACTTGGGAGCAACACATGGGATACAGTCAAATTGGGGGACAAACTTTTACTTTCTCCTTTCTTAAAGACTCATAGCTCAACTCAATCTTAAAAGCTTGACAGGCTACTTCAAATAAATTAGTTTGGTAAGATCAATACTTGAGGCAATATGGTTTGATTTTTTCCTTTTCCTTCGTATGGTAGAATCGCTTAGTTCACTTGACAATGCTCCTATTGCTACTATAAAAATCCTTAAGGGAAAATAATTGTTTAAAAAGGGCATTAAAACCTTTCATGATTTACAAGATTCAGTTATCTTTAATTGGAAATCATGGAGTTGCCTTAAGTCATAATTTAGTCTCTCACCAATACAAAAACCTTTGATTTTAAAAATCCAACAACTTGTTCCACCATAATTTTCTGGCTATTCCACCCCATGCCATGATAAATTCCTCTCTGATTGGAAATGGCTTTGCAACAAAACCCCAGGCATTGAGAAATATTCTTAATAACCAACTCTGGAATTTTTTTAGCATTACCTAATTCAAAGGCCTTGTTCTAGAAGCGCCAAAAATAACATTTGATCATTAGAATATGTGGAAATATATGACAAATTCATAAGAGTTTTCAATGCTTACATAAAAACAATGGATAAAATGATAAATCTAAATTTTGTTTTGTGGGAATCTAAAATCTACAAAAATCTTGATAATTTACATAAAGATGTGTCACTTCACAAGATGCTAATGGAGTTGATCCCTTGCAACAACCACATAAAATGGAAAATCATATTGTTGAATATTTAAATGCAAATTGGTTAACACTCACTATATTGATTTGATTGTGGTTCTAAACTTTAACCTTTCTTTTAAAGATTGTACAATGCTATTTTCTTCATGTATCTAAATTTAGTATGTGATTTTGATTTTTTCTGATGGAAACTTGGCTCCTCAATCTAAATCCTCGTATTCCAGTTAACTAGTCTCAAAAAAGTATTTGCAATAACAATTGAATGTGAAAATTTTAGGCATCACAGTTAGACTCTTAATATGTTTTCAAATGTCACCATATAAAATATATACACAATCAATAACTTGTGTTCCTTGATATAGTTATCCACAAAAATTATTAAATAGACAGTGGTTGTAAATTGAGAATCATTGGGTAGTTGTGACGTACAACCTAGTCCTAAGTAGGTTTCAGGTTATTGTAACAATTGCAGTTATCTTATTGTGCATAATGTGTGTATTTGTCCAGTCCACCTAACTTGGGATAAGTAAGGTCCACATTTTGCTACAAGGTATTCTTTCATTCTTAGAAATTACAATAATATCGAGCTCAAGAGACCAATATCAAATGAAGATGCATTTGATGACCTCAAGATGATCTATCCTTCTTTGTTGGGGTGGAGGTATTTAAATATCAATAAGAGCCAAAATGTGCATGCCTGCCTAACTCTCTTGCTAAAAATTTTCAATAGAAGAATGTTGTTTGTGTACTCTGTACAACTATAATGCTTTTTGGAAGTTACTGATCAATCTATTTAGTTTTGGTTCTGACATTTTTCCCATTTTGTCTTCTTGTTGCCTGTAGTTTCCTATTGTTTAGACTATAGTCTGTACTTGTAGCAGCCTAGATTTTTGACATGGTCTTAAGTTATTACTTTGAAAGATGACGATGCAGTATTAGTCCAAAAGAGGTGAAGAGGTTAAATAATGTGTCTTGAGAGGATAATCCTTTATGTCAGGGCCATGAAGCTCCCAAGTGTTGTGCCTATTTGGTGCTCATGGAGGATGTGGAATTGCATTTTTTGATGTAGAACATGTGCAGACTGCAACAAATTGTGTACATTATAGTCAAACTATGTTTTTAGATGATTGACCTTTCAACCGGGGATGCAAAACTTGAAGCAGTGTTGATTCAAGGTTTGTTGTCGAGGCTGAAGATCAAAAGAATATATAAAAAATTTGTAAAAGCCAATAGAAATCGGTGTTCAAATGTAGTGGTAAAGTGACTCCAGTGTCTTCAATGTATTGTAGGTTTTAAAATATGGGCTTTAGAATCTACAACAATGCTAGGGTTGGTAGTCTTTATGTAAAATTTTCATTTTGTGTTAAATGGAATAGCCACAAAACCAGATCACCAAATAATGCTATTCTATATTCAATATAATCGAGCGTAGTTACAAATACAAAGAACTATCAGTCAAATCCATGAATCAAGTAGTGAAATGGCTAATAGATTAGAGTTTAACTCCCATCACTCCAAATTAGGAGGTGATTAAAGTTCAAATATATAGAGTTGTTAGATCCATGAATCAAGGAGATGAGATGGCGAAAAGGTAAGAGCTTAACTTTTAATTGCTTCCAATTAGGTGTGTAAATTACAAATATATAGAACTCTAAGATCCATGTTCAAGGAGATGACATGGCTAGGAGGTAAGATTTAACTCCTAATCTCTCCCAATCAGGAGGTCAGTTAACTCGGCCTAATTGAGACAGAGCTTCCCTTGACTAATTACAGGTGGCAGATCACTACCATCAGTCAAGGATTGACAAGGCAATGGTGGCGCTTGTGTACGTCAAGTCAATGTAAACACATCATTATTGGCTACCTAGTTGAGAATAATTAAATATTCCTAATATTTTAAGTAAACATAATAACTAGCTACAACTACTCACAGTTGGGATAAACTCTATCCTAGATGAAGTGAAATATTTACTCCAACATTTTACAATGTGAGTTTGCTGATAAGACAACACAAAGGAGATGGGAACATTGCAAGATATAGTGTACAATATGCTTATTGATGGATGATTTGTTTCAGGTTTTAAGGTAAATATTTATTTCATTTGCATATGTGGTTTGTGTGGATTTTTACCCTGCATCAATGGTACTAGAGCTAGTGTTGTTGATTATGTAGGTAGAGCACCAGACATAAGATAGTTTGCACCAAGACCTTAGAGTGGAGAGTGTGAGTTTTTTTTTGCATATGTATGTGTAAATTGCAAGAGGAGCTACTTAAAGGATTTGTTAATAAGAGGTTCCTAAGTTCGTAAATAGATCACCGAATGTGAGGCAATTCACAATAGAACCTAAAAGTGTTATAAGGGTAATTGTGTTGAGGCTTTGTGAGGCCTTGAGTATGGAAAAGAGAAAGAGGAAATTTTTTTTTGATTGGATGGATTATTCAAGTTCCTAGACTTGAGAAAATCAAAGAGGGACTGGAAAGTGTGTGTGTGTGTGTTAGAGAGAGAGAGAGAGAGAGAGATGCATAAAAAAAAGAGGCGATGGTAATTCTATTTATCCTTCTAATGATATTTTGAATACAAGAAAGAAAGAAGATAGGTGGAGTGTCATGCATGTGACACCAAAGAAGAGGAAGAGGATGAATACAAAGAAATTTATGAACCTGAAGCTAAGGAATGTCTTTTATAAGACATAGAGAATGGGGTTATAAAAATTGCAACAACAAAAAGAAGTTATTTAGAGGATACAAATGAAGTTGAGAAGGACAATTTACTAGTTCAGATTGAAGAAGAATGGAATAAACTTATTGCAAGTGGAGTAGAATTTGTAAAAAAAGGTAATGAAGTAAAATCAAAATTTAACATTTCCTTTGATGATGATAAGAATGGAGAAATGAAGAAATTTGTCACAAAAATAAATCATTTTGAGAAGGATGAAATTGAGGAATGAGATGTGGAGGTCAACGAGGAGTTTTCAAACAATTCTTTATTTGAAAGTAGTGAAGATGAAGATTTCTTAGTTAGAGAGATTGATTATTTATTAAAAACATGGATGATAAATTTCAAGATTATTGTTCTAATGTTGTTTTGAATGTGGAAGATCAATTTGCAATGACAATATGTCCTTTGAAAGGCATAAAAATAGTGACATGTCATGTTGAAGAAAAGATTGAAGTTGCAACAATGCACGAAACTAAGGTAAAATTTAATTTTTTTAAATATTATTTGAAAGAAAGATGAGACTATGATGAGGTTGCAACGAAAGAGAATAGTGAATCATATTTTGTTAGGTTTGAAAATAATAATGATTCACATCTTATGGGTGATTTAGTTCAAGAGGATTTTGCTAGTGATGTGCGACGTGCAAAGAAAGATTTGTATGGTGTTGTAGTGTTTAATTTAGGTGCATTTTGGTGGAGGTGGTCAAATAAGGGTGGGTTGAATCCCACAAGATTGGAGGAGATGAGACTTACACTTAAAGGAGGTGGTCAATTTATGGTGAAGTTGATTCCACATTAAGGAGGTTGAGTGCAAAACATAGTTGTCAAAGAAGGATCCTTGTTCCAGTTAGATACTGGAAGAGGAGAAAGGATTTATTAGAGGTACCAATTTCAGTGACGACATTTGCTAAGGGTCCCTTGGAACTTGAAAGGGTGATACTACCACTCAACTCCATTTTGTGATTCCACAATTTTTCATACCCTATGTATGATGCAAGAGCATGTGCATCAACCATAAAAATTCTTTATTTAATTTTGTAATAATTTAGTTTTAAATGTTTTGATAAATAAAACTGATGTAATAAGACCTAAAATATTTGATAAATCATTTAGCCAAGTCCAAAGCTTTAATCTAGCATAGGAGTTTGATACATGTCGACAATATCTTCTTGGCATATTCTTGGAATCTTCCACTTCGGCTAATGCTAGTGGTAGCTAATAGATAGTAAATATTTTAAAATATTATATTTTCTATGTATAAAGAGCATCTCTTAGGTGGGTATCCAAGTGACAAATGGTAGTGCATATCTTATTAGAGATTTGTGTGGAGTTATGGAGCTGTTATAATTGACTAGTTTGATTGGCTATTAGAGGAGTTGACTTAATACCATTTATGAAGCATCTTTCATTCTATTTATTATTTTATGGCGGCCTCCTCATTTGGACCAATTCTGATTTCGCATTAATAATTTACATTCTTGTTCATTGGTGGAAGTTGAGGTGAACTTGTGTAGAATTATGACAACATCCATTACAAAAGGGGAGTTGTTTTTGGCATCAAATTTTATGAATTGAAGACAAGAGTTGGAGGATTCAGTCTGATAGTTATAGGTTGAAGGACAAAGATTGGAGTGCAAGCTTGAGTGTGGGATGAATTCCTTGAATTTTCCTCTTACTTTTTTCTGATTTATATTAGATTGGAGATGTTTATTTGATGACTATGTGGTCATGTGATTATTCACAACAACTATGTAATTCAGAAACTAGATTGTAGTAGAAACCTGAAAGAAAGGAGATAGTTTCTCTTGATTGTTCATATTTGCATGACTAGATTTATATGAGATTTGTATCAGATTTTAAGTCAAATCTTTATTTGATTTACATATATGGTTTGTGTGGATTTTCACTGTCATCGAAAACATTGATAGATTACTGTAAATTCAGTTCAGGACAAGTTGAACAAATAAAATAATGCATGAAGTTTGGAAGTTCAATTTGAAAAACTTGCAATCCATTCTTAAATAATGGAGTCAAAATAGACTCAAAGAATACCAATTTATTTAATTCTGGATTCATATCTATTTTCATAAAACAACAATCCAGAGGCCTTGCAATAACTGCATTGACCCATATAAATAAATAGGAAATATACATTTTCAAATTGTTAATTTAGCTCGATACTAATAATAAAATACAACTTAGCTCCTTAGCGGCATGTGAGCTATCATATGCACAGTAGGAATAGTAAATAGGAAGGATAGCAAGTAGGAACAGTAAATTTGACCTCTCTATTTTGGACAGTGGTTAATAGTAAAACCATTATAGGATTGCTATTTTGCACCTAAAGTTGGGTTTGTCCCTCCCAAATCATGTGCTTTTTGGGAGAAAAACATTATGCAGAGTGTGTTGTATGTGTTTTCTTGTTGCTTTCACCTATTCAATCACAATGTTTTAAACTCTATTTTTAACAGTAGGCAGGGACTAAAGCTCCATCAGAGCTCTTGTTAATATAAGGAAATAAACAGGCTATTATTATAAAAATGAAGATTATTAAAGGTTGAAAATATTAAATAACCTAAATTTTAACAAAATGGCAGATAATTAAAAAAATTAGTTTTTTTCATGTGACAAATGACAAAAGCTAGTTAGTATGAGAAGCATTAGCTAATACTAAGATCTGCAAAAATGCACTATAGACAAAAAAAAAAACTAAGATCTGCGAAAATGCACAGATTTTTTTTTCAATTTTTTTTGTTTTCGATTCAAAACATGCAGATGATCGATATTTTCTACGTACCTGCAATATTGCAAATCGATCTCTTCTGTGAAATGGTATGCCAAAACAGAGCCTCCAATTCGCGACCAAAACCCTCTTTATGCACATGATGATAACACCTCTGATTTGCGGTCGATACCCTACAATCTTGCAACTTGATCTCTTATGTGAAAGGATTTGTCGAAACAAAGCCTCTGATTCACAGCTGAAACCCTGCACACGGTGATAAAAAATATAAACTACATTAGTCATACCCTATACACTGTTAAAAGGTAGAAAACACAGAATAATTTTTTGCAAACATACATTGTTTGCATGTCCAGATCTTTTGCAAATGGCTCTGGAAATCAGCTATGCCTGCCTGAAAAAAATAGACTAGATCTGGAAAACAACTACGCTCGCTTGAAAAAATAGGCTAGCTCTGGAAATTAGCTACACCCACTTGAAAAAAATGGACTGGCTTTAGAAATCAGCTACGCCCGCTTGAAAAAGAAAGACTGGCTCTGGAAATCAGCTATGCCCGTGTCCCTTGATAAAATGAAAAAACCTAGCTCTGAAAACCCCAACTCGTAGACCATTCACGGCCCAAATAAAACCCAAATGTGAATGGCAAGAATTTTTATATTTCTCAAATTGACTCTTGTACATCTAACTCACCTACTGGTCAAGTTAGTAAACCATGGTTACTATGTCTAGTTAGTAGACCGCAGTTACCATATCCGGTTAGTCGATCGCGGTTAGCTGATCCGGTTAGGAGGCTAAAGTTACTGCTCAGTTACAGTTACTAGACCGTCCGATTAGGGGGCTACACTTTCTATTACGGTTACGGGCTAGGCTACTCGGTTAAGATATGCCGGTGAAGTAGACATCTCGACATCGGCATCACTGTCCCATCGGCCTGCCTCCAATTGCCCTCTGACGACTCCTGACAGCCCTTTTGGGTACCTTTTGTACCTGCTAGTATGGGGACATACATGGATGATTTATCGGGAACTTAGCTTCTCCCTTTTACTATAGTCGTTCCTTCTGTCCTTTCAAATTTAATGTGCACAGAACATAGACCATGCCTGTCATTAAATTCATCTCTACTGGGCTCGTTGCCTCCTTACTAACTGTACCATCCTCCCTCATGTTACACTAAATTGAAATCTTCTCTCAATTTATGGGCCAACCTTACACATCTTCTTTACCAATAGTTACACTAAATTGAAATCTCCTCTCAATTTATGATCTATTTGACCATGTGATCTGCTAAATAGTATACTCTAGTGTGCATAGATGTGACATTTTCAACATCTTAAACCTCGACAGTGACTAATCTATCTTTATGCAAAATGGCAAAAAAAAAAGTCAAATCCTTTTTTTTTTCTAGATTAGCAAAAACATGTTTTTTCACAATTTTTTTTGTGGTTTTCCATCACAAAATATGCATATCATGAAGAACAAGTGCTGACAATTTCACTAAAATCTATTGTGTTTTCCATTTTTAAAAATTTGCTGAATGATACATTTTGCATGGAGAATAGTCGCATCCCTTAAACCTCGTTATTGAGCAATGGTGCACTATGTTACAACAATCTATAATTGTTGTATAACTTACTATAACTCTTGATTGGTTGCATGTTGTGAGACCATATGGAAATGGGTGAACAATTTTTTTCCCTTGATGTTTGGTCACATATAGTGAAAACACTCTTAAATTCATTTATTGTTTCACAATTGATTTGCTCATTTCATAGCCTTATTTTAGCCCTTTGCAATCACAATACCTCTCCAATGACAGTGTTTATAGCCATGCCATTGATTGGCCTTCTCTTTCACATAATGATGTTGTTTTTGCTTCATTTATTTTCAAGGTTAATAAATATTTAGATGACTTTAGCCTTTGTAATGATTGGTTTGACTCTTTTTCACCCCTTCATAGTGATAATCTTCATAGATTTTTGGCTCTCAAGATGTGACTTTAACCACATTCATGTCACTTCTTATGATAATGAGGCTAAAATTAAATATTTTTGGTTTGGTGTAGATTTGCACAAAGTCCTACATTGCCATTATTGCATGACTTGATAAACAACCATTTTACTCTTGGACAATCTAACTTATCCATCCTCTATGGTGCTTATGATTTATGTAATCCACATCATTCCCCATATTTTTGTAATATTGTTCCCTACACATAAAAAGCATAATTATTCACCGTTAGCATAATTAGTCCTCTTCTCCTCTAGGTTTAGATGCCTTGTAATATAAAAAATCATCTTAATGTGACACTTTTGCTTGCTATTTTGAAAGCCTCTATCTAAATGCTCAATTTTGTAGCACTTTACATAATAGTAGAACTCTACTATCCCTTCCAATTTAGGAAGAACATCCTTTGTACCTAGTCTTCAAAAATTTATAGTTCTAACAAGACTGAACAAAAAAACTACTTAATACTCATATCAAGCTTAGGAGCTCCTTTGTACCTACTCAATTTCCCATTCTTGTGTTTTTGTTTATCACCATATTTTGATGACATAGTTTCTTGCTATTGGTTTTTACTAATAATAAATGATTTTCTTTTGCCATATATTTTTTCTTTCTTATTTTGACCTTTGCAACACTCTCGTCTTTGATATTGAGTCTTTTATCTGCTTGACCACCTTTATTTTTCCTATTCAAGGTATTGCAAAATTTGAGTTGGACCTTGGACTTTGTATCTTTGTTATTACTCACTATTGCATTCATCTAGACCCCATGTCCTTATAACACTTTTCTCTTGAGGGTACATGTAATGACTAATCTTGTTATTATGGAAAACTCAAATATGAATTCTATTTTGAGCAGAGAAATTAGTCTGACTTCTCTTGAATTTTGTGTATCTATCCTTTCCCTTCTTTGAAGAAAAGGGAATGTTTAACGTCATTTAAATACTTTTTTGAATTTTTTTAATGTTTCCTTATGAATTATATTGTCTATCTTGAAAATCTACAATGATATTGTGATTATTCTTTGGGTCATGGGACATCATTAATAAGCCTTTGTAATTTTTCCTTAACTGCATCCCTTAGGGCTTCATATATTTTCACATTCAATAAACATTATTTGAAACTTGAAAAAGAATGACATCATTAGATAAGCTCTACTAGCTCTCATAACCTTGTTGATAGAGCTAATGATCATATTACATGATTTTTACTTCCTTACATTCTCTCCAATATTGCTTTCATCCCATTTTCACATATAAGTCTTGGCTTGTTAGTAGGATTTGATAAAGGGATTGACAATCATTTTCTTTAGATGTATATATGTCTTGGCTTGTTAGTAACATTTGATCAAGGGGTTGTTAATCATTTGGTTTAGATGTTTGGCATATTCCTATTTTCATGTTTTTGAGAGTAAGAAGCAACCAAATAAGGGTGTTGTACCTTACAACAACCCGAGGGTGTAAATTTACAAACCAAAACAACTATTTACATAAAGGTAAAAAATAAACCATTAACAACATACTAGCATCGCAACTAGTAATCCACATCAAGTGTGGGTAGACAACTCACCCATAGTAGGGGGAGGAGAATGAGAGACTGAAGAGTGATTTTTCCTTCGTCAACAAACAACCATCTAGGCAATACTTTCACTAGAGTCCCCGCCACAAGGGGAAGAAGGTAGTGGAACCCTCTTGTAGGACAATTAGCACTAGGAACATAGTGTTGGTAATATTGTACATCAACAACCAAAGGTTGGAGAAACAATTAGGAGGGTTCTACCAGATTTGAGGCCTAGTTAATATGAGCATCACCTGGGGGGGTCATCATCAGTCTGTAAAGATTCATCAAAGGAAGAATCATAGGCTCAAATGGTCAAATGATCATCGACAATTGCACCCTTCCACCAAGTGCAACACCTTTATGATGCAAAAGAGAACAATCTATAGCTAGATGGACACTAGAGAAGCATCATCAACTTCAAAAGGGGAGGCCCTCATAATCTAGCGATTGAGTCCAAGGCCTGTCCCCAACCATGAGAACCACATCCCCCAAAAGTGGTGTGGAGATATCAATGTCAACCAAAATGCAAGTGAAAGTAGAGAGGCCCATTGTAATCGTAGCCTCATTTACCTTTAAGAAATGACCAATAGAGTTTCTGGTGGCCCCAAAGCGAGAATTCTCCCAAAAATGGAGGGGAAGATTAGGGGAGACGAACCCACATTGGGCGCACACTGAGTGGTTCAATAAGAGGGTTAAAGGAGACTCTCCAGTATTCGTTGAGAGTGATTCCCCCAAACCCACAACTCTATCAGCACCAAATCATGGTTGTTGGAAGAAGGAAAAACAATAATAAAAAAACCCTTTGCACTAGTAAAAAGCTCAATTTTACTAGAGACTAAGGATCACCAAGAATCCGTTACTCAGTGATGCAAATATGGAAGAGAAGGCTAGAGACAAACAAATCTACAAACCAACCCACAATGTTGGTAGAAATTCACATTATTCAAACACCACCACATGGTATGTCTTGGCATATGAAAGGGGTCGAGCTTTCTCCTTTGGAGGAATAGTACCAATAGATTTGGCAACATAAGCATAGCTCTGTTCACCAACAACAAATGTTTTTTGGGGGAACCCCATCCTTCACGACATTAGGGAACCAAGAACTAGGTCTCTTAGAATAGTACCCAAAAAGATCTTTTCCATTAGAAACACCTCCACCTCTAGTACCAGGAACAACATCAAGAGTCCCCATACCATCTACAACCACATCAGGGAAGCACCCAACACACGCACAAAAGAAAACTCCAACCCAAGGAGGGGTAGAGGTTTGAAATAGAGCAGGAGACATCACTGGCCTCTAGCAAGCCCCTAGTCGGCATTGCAAAGACCTATGATACCAAACAAGCATCATCGACAAGAATAGCCATTCAAACAGATGAAAACTCGGACTTTCCTGTTGTCATGTTATCAAAAAATTCTAGAATACTTTCTTTTTTTTGTGTTGAAGAAGATTTGAACTCAGCACCTGTAGATGTTTACTACACAGAGTTTGCCTTTAAACCAAGTGCCATTCGACAACTCTAAAAGTACTTGAAATTTGATCATTGATTTGACATATTCTTTTTTTTAATAGAAATGAAACCCACATTAGTGGCTATTAACGTCTTCATATTACATCATTGTTTTCTTTGATGCAAGTTTATCATTGATTACTATTTTTATGTTAAATTTGCATTGTGATTTTATATTTTCTATAGCAGTTTCTTACTGTATATATTCAAATGAGAATTAGTAATTAGTGAATAGTGCATTCTCCAAGCTTGGTCTTTATTTTGCTTAAATTTGGAAAGTCAAATTTATTGATGAGATCCTACGATTCAATTTGGATTGTACTACTATGTTGCATGTTTTCATTTATGTCTATAATAAGAATTAGAAGAAGCAAACACATCTATTTGCTTCTTTGGACACTTTTTGAGACCTTAAACTTTTGATGCGTGTTTAACTAAATAATCAGATCTCTTTGTATGTTGGGGCATTGTATTACAATATCCTTTAATTTGTATAAACATTGCAAAAACCTTGGATTGTTAAATTGTTTATTTTGAACTCTATCTTACCACATGGTAATAATTATCCCAAAATTTGCAACTATTATTGCATGATGATGACAACAGGGGCAAAGAGATCTAACAAAGAACATAAACAAAGGAACAATGGGAAGCTTCAAGATTAAATCCAAACGATGCTTTCCGTAACACTCATTAGATCAGTAAGAAAAAGAAACAAAAAAAACCCAATCAACAAACAATAAGAAAGCTACACAGAATATGATTATATACAATAGTCTGCTTCCACAGAGAGCCAGACAAGAATATCAGAACAAAGGTTCCACTTCATTTCAATATGCCAGACTTAGGGGCAGTTTCAATACAAAGGAACAAAGACTTTCGACCCTCCAAGGATCGGTCAGACATGAACAAGTCACATGGGTCTGTGCGGACTTCTCATGCCAGACTCAGAATTTCTTAAACCTTTCTTTTTACTACACACCTTCCACCTCTTCGTTTCCTTCGATGGAAATTCCCTTTTCTCTCGTGGCTAACACCCAATTCTACCAGTCTTTGATCCTTACAAAGAGATTGGTTTTTTTTGCGTTGATAACCAGCCAATGTAGTTGGTTTGTAAACATCCACCTAACTACAAAAATTGTCCTGCAACTGGCAACTGGAATTGGAATTCCAAACTACACACTAACAAAAGGCAATTAAACATGAGAAAAACCAACAATAAAACTAAAATTCTTGGAGCACGATGCTCCTCCATCACATGACAAAATGTTACCCATGTAAAATTAGACTATATAATAATATCAAATTAATATGCTTATTAATGGTCCCCTTGCAATGAATGTTCAAGTGACAAGCCTTGTTGCCTTGGTGTAGTATACTAGCCAACCAATTTGTTGTAAGCATAATATTAATATATTTAAAAAGATTTGAATTGTTGATTTTGTAAATAATGATGCTATATAATATTTACATATTCTTTACACATCTTATAAAGTTATGGAAATTGTATAAAATATTTATATGATGAGATGGTGACACATACAAATAGTAGAGGTCTCCTATACATATTTATATGACACAATAAAGGTAGGGCTCAATTACAATTAATGACATCACTTGAACTTGAGGAACACAACAAAATAACAAATTGACAATAAATAAATGAAAAATTAAATGAAAATGCATGCGATCAATAATTTTGAAATGAACAGCTTTTAATGCAAATTTATCAAGTAAAAAAAAGATGAAAATTGTATTTTAAGACAATGAAATTGATAACATTTCATGAATAAGTTAAAATAAAGTTATTGTATCATGAAACATTGGTCAATGAGTTTGACTCAAAAAACTACACAGTTGAATCCTAATAGCAACATCACAATTCAACTTGCTATATAAAATATCTCCTACTTATCAATTGATGAGTTTAAGGGTCTTTCTAATGAGTGGTTCATAAAGCACAACACTTGGTGAAGATTTTGCAAATGGGGTTGCAAGCAGAGTGGGTTTAACCATGGAGGAAACTTCGTAGTTAAGTGCACTCAAGATGGAGTAGTACTAGGATAGGTGAACTCTTGGGAAGTCCTGATGCTTCACCTGTGTGAGCATCACCTAGATCCAATGAGTGCTAAGTATTCCATTCATTCTCATGAGAGATGGGTTCATGTAAACCACTACTCATGAAACACGGGTCAATGAGCTTGACACAATTCAATCCTAATAGCAATATCACAATTTGACTTGTTGTTGAAAATATATCCTACTTATCAATTGATGAACTTAAGGGGCTTTCTAATGAATGATACATAAGGCACAACACTTGGCGTAGGTTTTTCAAATGGGGTTGCAAGCATAGTGGGTTTAACCACATGGAGGAAATTGTGTAGTTAAGCGTGCTCGAGATGGAATAGTACTGGGATGGGTGACCTCTTGGGAAGTCTCGATGCTTCACCTCTATGAGCATCACCTAGATCCAATGAGTGCTAAGTGTTCCATTCATTCTCATGAGAGATGGGTTCATGTGAACCACTACTCATGAAACATGGATCAATGAGTTTGACTAAAAAAACTACACAATTGAATCCTGATAGCAATATCACAATTTGACTGCTGTGGAAAATATCTCCTACTTATCAAAGGTATTATAGTTTACAATTTTTTATGCTATGTATAATAGACCAAAGATGACTTATAGTGGATGATGAGTGAAAAATGTGATAAAAAAATTATTTATATTTGGAGAGATGAAAAGAGTATGTCTTAATGTTTTTTGTTTTTTGTTTAAGTCATTTTGTATTGTTGTTTAAATATATATTCTAATACATGATTTTGTTTTATTTGAAAAAAATATTACTTGAACATTAGGTTCCACATTTAGAAATATCATTTACATATACTCATATTAATCTTAGTTTTCATATTATTATTTTCTTTGCCCCAACTTGCAACCTTGACCCAATCTAATTAAGGTCACTCTTGCAACCTTGACTCAATTTAGGGTTGCATGTTCTACTTTGATCCACTTAGTACAAATTAAAATTTTGACCCAAGCCAACTTAAGCCAATGTTACTATGCATTGACTTCAACACTAAAAAATCTTCAATTGCACATCAAGGCTTGTATAAAAGGACATCACCACTAGGTCATGTGATTACCAAATATCACAAGAACATTACCCTTTGACATTCATTGTAAAGTGTCAAATCAGTGTCACCTCTATCATAGTTTTATCTTTTCAATTGTCATATCAAACCCTAATTCTTACACTTTGTCTACTACTTTGACACTCATTATATTTACTTCATTGCATAAAGTCATAATATTTCATTATCAATATACAACATCATTGTTACCAAATTGCAAATTCATTGCATATTTTGTATATGTTTGTTCCAACTTAGTAGGATTTATTTAAATCAATTGTATGGAAAAACTTGACTACAGTTAAGGAAGTATCAAGGATCTCGTTGCCATAGCAAGTTCCAATAGCACTTTTCACCATAACCAAGATTTTCATTGCAGGTGTTTACACAAGAAAGGAACTTTGATAGACACCAAAAACCAAATTTATTAAACATTAGGGCTGACAAAAAAAATCATTTTTTAAAGCTCCAATATGTTTAGCAAGTGTTTCAAGGATGCCCATTCATGTTCAATGTGATTCTCTACATTATTCCTAATTTAAAGTGTAGAATTCATCACAATGATTTTTTCCACATCCAGCCTTGACATTAAAGTATAATATGCTTGTCATAGTTAAATTAGTCTCTCTCCCTTCAAATTGAAGACACACATCTATCTCAATCATTTAGTCTTTAAAAAAAAAAGAAAAATTAGATCAAGGTGCATGTCTAGACTGAACTCCTTAATCAAGGTTAGTATTATCACACAAATATGCACCCTTATTGAGTTTTTTAATTAGATATTGGATGAAACATGTAAACACTTATGTATCTGTGGGTTGCCTGTAAGTTAGAGTTAATCTCAAGAGTAGGTTGGTTCTTCTTTTAATACTTTACCTATACTACTACTTGTTGGAAAAAGGGAAAAATGGACTTGAAATGAAAGTACACTGTAAAGAGTGATGCACCAAATGCTTATGTCATGTATAACTACTTGACGTATATAATATGTTCAAGAAAAACTCAAATTTCACATACTTATGCAAGTATAAATAATACAATTGAAGTTTTTGAATATTTTAGAAGGAAAATCATATATTCTTCACAAATAAAAGAATCATAATTACATCCATCACTATCATAATTTCACATGATGAAAACCTAAGAAGGTTAAAAAAACTTAGACTTACTGACAAAAAAACACTTTGAAACTACATACAAGCCTTATATTTTTATCTCCTTTAGTTACAATGCTAGATCAAAACCAAAAATAATTGACTCTTCAATTACAATACATAGTTTTTAAAAGGAACAAAACTCTACCTAAACTAATCCTCAACCCCCTTTCTTAATCCCATGTTCAAGGGAAAATAGGATAAACTCTTTGACAAGAAAAATAGAAAACTTCTAAGGCCACTAATAATTGACTCTTCAATTACAATACATAGTTTTTAAAAGGAACAAAACTCTACCTAAACTAATCCTCAACCCCCTTTCTTTATCCCATGTTCAAGGGGAAATAGGGTAAACTCTTTGACAAGAAAAATAGAAAACTTCTAAGACCACTAATGACACACCATGCTTTCACTAACTTCCACTTGGAGTGGAGATAGAAACATGCATGAAATTTGATGGTCAAAATAGTCATTTTTTCACTTTTGGATTGTATTACCTCAATGAATATAATATGTTAATTAACTGATTGATTTGTGTGAACATAGATTTGGATGATGAAATAAAAGACAACTTAAATCATTGTGATCTCTACTAGACAGTTGGAAAGGAGTAGTAACAACAATCAACAATTCGATTACTGATAAAAGCATACAAAAATTTGATGTTATTGTTGCCACTCTCTTCAACAAAAATATGGGGAATAAAAATGAATGAAACTCATTGGGTGATGCCTTCATTCTTGGCAATAGAGGGAGCTTCAAGATAAAGGAAGAAATAATAATAGGAGATAAAAATTTGCAAAAAGACCCAAGTCTAGAGGAGAAAATGGAGGTTGTTGGTTTTGTGGTAAAGAAGGAATACTAAGAAGAATATTTGTAAGACAAGAAAGTACAAAATTAGTCAAAGGATAATGAAGCTAACACCACATATGAATATGATGAAGGTTTATAAGTTTTGTCAACAAGGAAAACTACAACTAATTTGTGGATGTTGAAGTTTGGTGCTTCTTTTCATGCAACCCCATGCCCAAAAGCTTTAAAAAACCATCAAGAAGGTAAAATTGGTAGATTTTACCTCGGTGACAATGAACCATGTGATATAATTAGTAAAGGTGACATGATGTTATGATTGAAGAATAGAAATAAGTTTTTGTTGCAAGATGTGAGACATGTTCCTAAACTCAAAAGGAATCAAATTATTGTGTGACTGTAACACCCCACCAGGGAACCTAAGAGGATAACATAAATTAACTAAAGAACATGATATTTTTTAAAAAACTGTAACTATTATAATTAACATTTGCAATCAATTAATGATACATCATATTAGATCATTTCAATTACAAAATCACGTCCTCTTAGGTTCCCCGACAACACTACTTACCAACATATAAAAAAATGAACAATTTAAAACATAAATAGGAAACATTAGATTAATATTGCTACATCCATTTATTAAACCCATAAATAAATATGAAAATATTCTATTACATAATGATGATAGTCAAATGTACATAATCAATCTATCCAATATTACATCTCAATAATCATCAATACATATGTATAACATGTCTACAATCATTTACAAGAGTATACATCTACAACACCAAAATCCACTTTACATTATATGGTGAAAATTACAATAGTGTTCATCTATCAAGAAGATGATATAAAGATACAATGAAGATGCAAGAATTTTGTAGAAACCATTCAAGAGCTACAAACCAATATCGAATCTCGGTGGAAAAAAAGCATTTGCCACTCAACCACATGGAACCCTAAGGCTCACTCCCCCGAGTTAGGAGATAACATAAGGCCCCACACCAAACAACAAAACACATCATAGGAAAATACAAAAAACCAAACATGACATGCAAGATGCTCAAAGATTACATACATCTCATAAGACTACACATGGGATACCGAAAGACTCCACACTACACCAGAGGCAAACCACAAGTATTACAAGAGGGAATAGTAAGACACATGTCAGAGAGTGTCATCACATAGCTCCCACTCTTGGATTATCCTGACAGGTATACCTCTTCTAGACTCTGGCCCCCTAGTGGAACTCATGTGAAATCAACAACCTTTTGTGAGGACAAGGATTGTCGATTTTCCAATTAGTGCCACATCCACTAGGCCTTCTCCAACCCATTCACGATCTACATAGGATCACAAATGGAAATGGGTGAGAAAACTTAATTATCTTGATTAATGTGTAACCTGTCTTAGTTCATTTTAACTATTTTTACTTGATTAAAAATCCACAATAAGTTGTCATGGACTGACCACTTTGGGCCCCGACCCCCATTGTGAGGCACCCTCCAAACTATGCTCCTAGAAAATCCTCCCAAAACATAAAACTTCAAAATGGCATGACAATGGTTCCAGTATTTGATCATTATAAAGAGAATTATGTTGCACTTATTCACCCCCCCTCTCAGTGCTTCCTAAGTATAACAATTGGTATCAGAGAATTTTTTCTTTGAAAAACTTTAACAACTTGAGGGAGCTCCTGATGGAAGCACCTAGTAGTATTCAAAAGTAGCTTTTAAATGCACTTGAAGATCTAGACAAATCTAGTGCTTGCATCCTTGATCTGGAAGAAATGTTGAAAGAGGTTGATAGATTCATTGGCAATCTAAAAGAGTAATTGAGGCAATCCATAGACAAAAGAAAAGACCTTGTAGATCAACTATCACAGAAAGGTAGTGACTTTGCACCTATTGAAGAAGACAAACTGAAAGAGTATGAGAATATTGTGAAAGAGAGAGATAACTTCAAGAATGAGATAGAATCTATGGAAATCAAGATGATTGAAGAAATAGAAGCAAAGAAGACTATTGAGAAATCCTTGAAAGCTAAAACTGAAGAATGCTACAAGATGAATAGTGAAGTTGGAAAGTTATAAGTTTATCTTAAGGAATCTAAACATAATGAGGAAAAGCTAGATAGAGTAAATGATATATTGAGAAGAGAGCTTGCATCGGCTAAGGAGATTCAATAAAATTTAAAATCTAGCATTACAAAAATTAATGAGAAAATTGAAAATCAGAGAGTACTCGGAGAAGAGAAAGGACTAGGATTTGAGAAAGGAGAAAGCTTTGGATCTGGACAGGAAAGTAGTGATTTAGACAAAAAGAAGGAAGAACATAAGAGATCACCTACTATGCAGAAGTTCAATGGAATATGTTTCACATGTAACAAATTGGGTCATAGGGAAAGAGAATGCAAGAGCAATACTTCTACTACACCATTTATAGGATATTATTTCACATGTTGGTAGTATGGATATAAATCTAATGAGTGCAGATCCAAGGCTAGACCTAATGCAAGACTTACAAATAGAGGTAATCCTACATGTTTTAAATGCAATAATTTTGGCCACATTGCAAGGGATTGCAGGTTGAAGACCAATTAGATAAATCAAAGGTATGTAAATCCTAATGTTATTTGTTACAAGAAACTATAGATACGACAATGCTGGAATGATAATAAAAGGATCAATAAATAAGAACAGTGAAATAAATGAAAATAAAGGAAAATCAATTGATGTTAATGAAGTGAGGAAGGAAATGAATAAGCAATGGGTGAGAAAAGAACAAATTGATTCAACTAGATAGGTCACACCAACTTCAAGTGTGGGCATCTCTTCATCAAATAATTAGTCCTTAGGACCTAAGGGAGAGATATTAACAGAAAATCATAACTAACTTGGAAGTTGGTATGGTGGAGGCTGCGATGGTAGCGTAAGTTACAAAATGGAACTTCAAGTCAATGTTTCTAATCATGGAAGATTTCATGAACTTATCATGTATCTCATGTGGAATGTAACTATTGGAAATATCTTCTTTTTGGAAGCTAAGGTATGCACAACATTACATAAGGTTGAAATGAAGGAATTCAAAGTTAAAAGGGAATCTTATGACTTCATTTCACACCTTTCTATCCAGAGAACAAGTGATTATCTGAGAAGCAGGAGATCTAACAACAAATTGTGCAATTGATCAAATTTCTTTAGAAATCGCTAAAATGATAGAAAAAAGGTATTTATCTCATCAAAATCTTGTTGAATTTATTGGAGAAGAATGGATACAACACAGATTGTTGATATTGTTGAGAAGCCTAGGTATGAGTTTAAGAAACATCCATTTAAGTCAATGGAAGATGATCCAGAAGGCACATTTTCACATGTGCCCCATGGTGTTCTTCACGTTAAGGATATAAGATCTTACATTCATTGTAAGATTGAGGAATTGGGTGATTTTGACATTTATAAATAATATGAATCTCTATGTGTGGATGGAGTATTGGGGGATGAGTTTAGGAAGGTTGAAAAGATCAATCTGGCATAGTTTAAATAATTTTATGCATTTGATGAACTAGAGTGGGTGAGAATTATGTTAAGTAGGATCCATGATCAATTTTTTTGGCTTGGTGATAATCCTATCAAGATCTCTAAGGAGTTGATTCATGCAGTTACTGACTTTAATGCAAATGGTGAAACCCCAAACCTCAAATAATCTAAGAAGAATGTGGTTGAACAACTTATCCAATCAAAATGGGATAAGAGAGCTATGATAGTGAATAACATCAATAAACTTGATGTCAAATTTGTTTCTATGATACTGGGATACAAAGTTTATCACATTAATAAAATTAATTCTATTTCTACTACTATTATCCATAGTGCTTACAAAATGTTAAAGGAAGATGCTCAAATTCACATTTGTGATATTTTGAGGGAAAAAATGTTGGAGAACCCGAGTAAGATTAATAAGGATAGAACACATATATTTAAATATGGTTCCTTGATAATTCACATGTTTTTCTATCTATTGATCTATTTCCTTCGTATTCCACATGTAAATTGGAAAAAGGATGTACCTACAACTATTCAAATCAGTTGGTTTTACTAAATGAAAAAGAAGGAATCTATTAATCAAGAACTTTATGGTTACTTCAAGATGTTTCAGAAGAAAATGTAGAAAAGGGAAAGAATTCCTAAGGATTTGGTTGAAAAATATGCAAATACAGTTTGCTTTATGGCTGAGATTGATACATGTTGTATAGAGGTAGTGGAGTCTAGAACCTCATGGATACTACCCATGAAATATGAGGCTGACCCTTTAATTATAGTCAATCATATTGAGGACATGCTTTCTAAACCTAGAGATCCTCATGTAGAGAGATTTGTAACTTATGCAAAGAAGTATCAAAAAGTTCAAGATGAACTTAATCAAGCTACAAGGATCAAGAAAATAAGGAAAATGGTTGATAATATTGCATAAAAATAAGGAATCAAAAAAGAGAAGATGGATGAGATCAGAGGGAAACAAAAGGAGAATAAGGAGAGAAAGACCACTCAAGCTACACCTATTGATGTAGAGAAAGAAACTACACCTCCATCTATCTCTATGCCATTTGGTCAGAGAACAACAAGGAGTGCATCTAAAGCCACATCTACACCTCATGAGAAGAAGTCCATTGACATATTAGATGAGAAGACATATACACTGAAAGATTCAAGGTCTAAAGTAGAAAAAATAAAGTCTGAACCAATAAAGTGAAGACCAAAGGAGAAGAGAAAAGTACCTCAAAAAAGGGAAAAGACATATAAGGAAGATTCTTCTATACATTCAGACCAATCCAAGAAGAAAATCAGAACTGAAGGAGCAAAAACAACAAGAGTTGTCAAGGATATACCTATGAGTGTCGGTAAGAATGAAAATACCGTTGACAAGATTTTGTATAAAGTAAGTAAAGTTGGCATTTTAGTTGAATTGAAGAAGTATTATCATTTATTTGATGAAAAAGAGCAAGGGAGACTTGAGAAAGGAGTAATTTTTCATTTGAACAATTTTAGCATAGAACTAGTTGAAATTAAGGACCAAATACCTCATGAGTTTTACAACAAGTTGTAAGAAAGAAGACTAGTTGCATTTGAGGAAGAGCGGATGATTAGAGAGGGAGCTATCTCTAAGATATTCCCTATTATCATAAATGATGATATGAAGAAGTTGCTTGATGAAAACAAGAAGAGGTTTTTAACTAAGAAGAGAATCAATATTTTGATGGATGGTAAAACACATGAGATCATTGCAAAAATAGAGGACATAGTCAACAAGATGCTAATTGAGTTGAGACAAGATGCACCGAAGAAGAAGGAACCAAGGACAAAAAGGAGAGAAGAAAAAAATGATACTAATGAACCAAATTTATTTATTGTAGGAGTATCTATTAATCTCAATCCACAAGACTCCGACAAGAAAGAAGAAGAAGAGGATAAATTTAAGTCCATGTAATGCAAGAAGAAGAAATTGGAGAAATAATGTCTGAGAAAAGCTATATTGTTGATGAGCCAGTTGAGATAGATATTGAGAAGGAGATTGATGAACATTGTGAAGATGTTCAAGACTTGGATACTATAGATAATGAACCTACAAATCAATTACTTATGATAGAAGAAAAACAATCATAAGAGCATATGTATAAAATGCAGTCAGAGGCACTACAACATTTGGGGTGGAATTTCGACACCAATTTACGATGCCACTACAATTTGTGTTTTTTTTTGTGTGTTTTTTTGCAAGTGCCCCCGATGGTGTCGTAATAGTGATGCTATCATTGTAATTGTGACACCCATTTGGTTATAAACAAAAAAGAAAAGAAAAAGAAAGTGTCATTTGTAATTGTGAATTCAAAGAGCTGCCGCAAAGACGACACTGCAATTTTTCATGGCGCGAAGAGGGAATTCAAGTTTGTCATGCGTGAAGAGGCCAACACCATGTGGGAAGATGGCACTGACACTTGAGGTAGGCATTCAAGCTTTGTCTTCTCATTAAATCAATTTTAGTGTCATTGTTTACATCTTAATTAGCATTTGGAATGCTCGATGACCCACGAGCTTTGAGAGCTATTACCTTGAAGGCATTGTGTGAAGTGTTCGATCTCTCTTTATTTATTTTTATATTGATATTGACTATGTGGTACTCCCTATTTATGATCATTTCACAAGGAAATGTCTTGATGGCTCACGGACTTCAAGCTAGGGCATCATACACAGTTCATGAGCTCACTGTTTAATACTGGCATTGTTTACATCTTATCATTTGGAATGCCTAATGACTTGTGAGCTTTAAGAGCTAGGGCATCACTTCTATTACCTTTAAGGCATTGTGTGAAGTGTTTGATCTCTCTTTATTTATTTTTTTGTTGATATTCACTATGTGGTACTCCCCATTTATGATCATTTCATGAGGAAATGTCTTGATGGCTCGTGGGCTACAAGCTAGGGCATCATACATAGTTCATGAGCTCACTATTTAATACTAGCATTGTTTACATCTTATCATTTGGAATGCCTGATGACCTATGAGCTTTGAGAGCTAAGGCATCACTTCTATTACCTTCAAGGCATTGTGTGAAGTGTTTGATCTCTCTTTATTTATTTTGTTGTTGATATTCACTATGTGTTCCTCCCCATTTATGATCATTTCATGAGGAAATGTCTTGATGGCTCATGGGCTACAAGCTAGGGCATCATACATTGTTTATGAGCTCACTATTTAATACTGGCATTGTTTACATCTTTTCATTTGGAATGCTTGATGACCTGTGAGCTTTGAGAGCTAGGGCATCGTTGCTATTACCTTCAAGGCATTATGTGAAGTGTTTAATATCTCTTTATTTGTTTTTCTATTGATATTCACTATGTGGTACTCCCCGCTTATGATCATTTGACGAGGAAATGTCTTGATGGCTCACGGGCTGCAAGCTAGGGCATCATACATTATTCATGAGCTCACTGTTTAATACTAGCATTGTTTACATCTTTTCATTTGGAATGCTTGATGACCTATGAGCTTTGAGAGCTAGGGCATCATTTCTATTACCTTCAAGGCATTGTGTGAAGTGTTTGATCTCTCTTTATTTGTTTTTCTGTTGATATTCACTATGTGGTACTCCTTGTTTATGATCATTTCATGAGGAAATGTCTTGATGGCTCGCGGGCTGCAAGCTAGGGCATCATACATTGTTCATGAGGTCACTGTTTAATACTGGCATTGTTCATGAGCTCACTGTTTAATATCTGGCATCATACAAACATATATTAATACACTTACTATTTTTAATTTGATCTTGGGCATCATGCAATGTTATTATTGTCATTGCATGCTTGTTGCTATTGTGCACCATATATTGTTTTATACACTGTTTATTTCATTGAGACCGTGAGCTTGAGATTTGTAATGTATTTTATGTTATTGGATCAATGCTACCATGTTGTTGAGTCTGTGTATGACTTGACTATGCACATGCATAATTGTAGATGAGGATCAGTAATATGTTGCCAGGCATTGCTTAGATCCTTTGGATCTAACCCCATCTTTTCCTTCCTTGCAGGTTTTGGATCATACAAGAGCATACTAGATTGAACCCCGAGTCAACACTTCATTACTTCAGGCAATGTCTAGTACCTTCATTATTTATGTTCATCCACTTATGTATGTTTGCATTCATTCATATTCTTCCAAAATTTGGCTATTAATGACCATATAGGACCATTCTTGATGTTTTTGGGTCATTTGATGAAAATATGTAAATAGGGACATCAATAATAAAATAGGGATATATTAAGATTAATATCGTAAGTAAAAACATTACATAGTGGCATTTAAATTAAGTACAATATGAATTCACATGCCTTTAATTATGATACACTTTTGAAATTATCACTCATTGGTCATTTGACAATTCAAGATATAAGTATCAGAATATAAACTATTGCAAAAGGAAGAAACACATATGTATCCATCATCATTTAATAAAAAATATAAAAGTATTCCATAGACACATAGTTGCTATTATAACAACCATCCTCTAATCCCATGGTGTACTAGTCTCAAGGTAAGAACAATTTACTTAAGCCATCATATAAGTATCATCCTAAAGTTTAAATAAACATTGACTATGGATATACAACACCGAGCCATAATAAATTACAAATTTTCACTGCAATTTCTATGTCCACTTACAATCATCCTACTACTTACACTGTAATTTCTATATCCACTGCCATTAAAATATATCACTCCTATTATATATGCATCCTTCTCATTAAGTGTTTCCATTAAGATATATCACTCTTGTTATATAATGTATATGAATACTTGTTTAAAATGCCATACTTGTTGCTCTTAAATATTATTACCACTTCACTCAAATTTACATGACATTAAAGTCAAGCCCAAAATGTATACATACGTGTAAGTATAAGAGAAGTTGGATTCTGCAACTATTGAAAAAAAAAAACCTATACCAATAGCAGCTTACGAGAAACTATACTTGTGCTTACCACACCATACCTCAACATCATAATGCTTATCATTTTCAAGCTTGAGTGAGGCTTCGTACCACGCACCATCCACAGATTTGTATACAACACTGATTTAGGCTGGAGGTAAACTACATGTATCATGTAACCAACATGGTTGAATGCAATCTCTTTTGCACATTTTCAAGAGTTTTCCCACCAATACAAGCGTAAATAACGTATTGAATGTAATCTACGAACACTGCGTGGTATGAAGTCTCGCTGAAGCTTGAAATATATCCACTCCTCATGTTATTGTCAAAATTAAGTTCAAATATTTCTCAAAACATTTATTCTTGTAGAATTAAGATATCCTTATCTCAATAATAAAACAATCTTCCATAATAGCTTTTGAATCACATTAATACACACCCATGTTCTGTAGCATAGTTCATTTTAGAAGTGTATGACTGATGTCCCTATTTTGAAGTGTTTAATCATTTCTATTACCTTCAAGGCATTGTGTGAAGTGTTTGATCTCTCTTTTTTTGTTTTGTTGTGCATATACCTTCTCTGATTAACTCTGATATGCACAGGTGATGAACATTCATATTTTCCTAAGTAGTACTTTGAGCTTTCCTACAAAACATGTACTATTGTGAAAATCATCACAAGTCCATTTGTTGTAGGAAAGCTCATAGTACACATGTCTGGATGACATTGTTTACATCTTAGCATTTGGAATTCTCGATGACCCGCAAGCTTTTAGAGCTAGGACATCATTGCTATTACCTTCAAGGCATTGTGTGAAGTGTTTGATCTCTATTTATTTGTTTTGCTATTGATATTCAGTATGTGGTACTCCCTGTTTATGATCATTTCATGAGGAAATGTCTTGATGGCTCGCGGGCTGCAAGCTAGGGCATCATGCATTGTTTATGAGCTCACTATTTGAGCAACTCATGTCCCTATTTGATTGGCCGGTGCTCTATTTTTTATATTGAGTTTACATCATATATTTAGTCTTAATAAATATCTTATAAAATAACATAAAACTAACCCAAAATACTTTGTCTTGATAAAATCTTAATAAAACAATATATTTAGTCTCAATAAAATCTTATAAAACAACATATATTGTGTGAAGTGTTTGATGATTGATCTCTCTTTATTTGTTTTGATGTTGATATTCACTAGCTATGTGGTACTCCCCGTTTATGATCATTTCATGAGGAAATGTCTTGATGGCTCGCGGGCTGCAAGCTAGGGCATCATACATTGTTCATGAGCTCACTATTTAATACTGACATTGTTTACATCTTTTCATTTGGAATGCTTGATAACCCGTGAGCTTTGAGAGCTAGGGCATCATTGCTATTACCTTCAAAGCATTGTGTGAAGTGTTTGATCTCTCTTTATTTGTTTTGTTGTTGATATTCACTATGTGGTACTCCCCATTTATGATCATTTCATGAGGAAATGTCTTGATGGTTCACAGGCTACAAGCTAGGGCATTATGCATTGTTTATGAGCTCACTGTTTGAGCATCGGCCAATCAAATAGGGACATGAGGTGCTCAAACAGTGAGCTCATAATGATATAAACAAAGCATGATGCCCTAGCAAAATAGAAAAACAAATAAAGAGAGATCAAACACTTCACACAATATATGTTGTTCTATAAGATTTTATTAAGACTAAATATATTGTTTTATTAAGATTTTTATTAAGACAAAGTATTTTGGGTTAGTTTTATGTTGTTTTATAAGATTTTATTAAGACTAAATATATGATGTAAACTCATAATTATACTTGATATATATATATATATATATATATATATATATATATATATATATATATATATATATATATATATATATATATATATATATATATATATATATATATATATATATATATATATATACTTCAAAGGAGGAATTATGAAATATAGTTGTAGGTAGTTATCTCTTCTATAATGATGGAGGAGTGAAAGGTAATGATCAATGAGGTTGCTGCTATTAGATCATACATCAATACACTTACTATTTTGAATTTGAGCTCAGGCATCATGCAATGTTATTGATGTCATTGCATGCTTGCTGCTATTGTGCACCATATATTATTTTATACACTATTTATTTCATTGAGACTATGAGCTTGGCATTTGTAATGTATTTTCTGTTATTGGATCGGTGTCGCCATGTTGTTGAGGCTATAGATGCATTGAATCACCACTTCCATTCTATTTTGATAGTAGCAATAAAAACAAACAGAGCATCATCCAATCAAATAGGGACATCAATATAGATGATGCAGATTTGTGTACCTCTTTGTTTTGAGGTAGCTTACTCACTGCATGCAATGAGGCCTCCTTGGGGCTACCAACCATATTGTGATGTTATGATCTTTACTTGAAATCACAATAGTGACTCACCAGGTGTTCATGCAGACATAAATGCAGTAATTTACTCTCTGCAACATTCTTCTGAGTGCACATATCCTATAGCATGGTTTTTCTTTCAGAACTGTATGGCTTGACTATGCACATGCATAATTGTAGATGAGGATCAGTAATAGGATTCTATTCATTTCTTAGATATGTTTTATCTAACCCCCATCTCTCTTTTCTTTGTAGGTTCTAGATCACACAGGGGCACACTAGATTCATACCCAGGTTAAAAATTCATCACTTCAGGCAATGTCTGGCACCCTTATTATTTATGTTCATCCTCTCATGTATGCCTGTACTCTTGCATTTTCTTTTGAAAGTTATTTTCCTTGTATAGTATATACAAGTTATTTTTCATATATATACATGTAATCTTTAGATACAAAAATTTCTTTTCCTTTACATGTATCTTTGCATGAAATGAACACAAATTAAACAAGATCACCTAATAATGCAAACTAGGGTACTTGATGTTACATAGACCTTGCTATAACTTTGTTCTAGGCCCTCTTAGAATCAAAGAGGCTAATCTCCTAGCCTTAAGGGTGCTATCCTAGTCCCCTTCTAAGAAGTTTCAAACTCCTCCTTTCTCCATTTAGTCTATGACACCAAGAATATGATAAAGTTCAATGTTCTAGGAACCTCTCCGTCCCTTCTAAAAATTTTTGTCTATTGTCTGGCCTAAAAAGGCTACTAGGTTTAGTAGGCCTAATTGACCTTTTTCTGCTAATAAATCCAAACTTCTCTAACCAAAGCATCCAACTAATTATGGATTTGAATACCCTTTTGGGAGGGCTTTAAGACTCTGTCGGTCTCCTTTTCCCATACTATCCATATAGGGCCTACTAAAAATGGGGCTATAAATGAGGGTTTGGTAACTCACTATCTATAACAGTGAGGGTTTAGTATTTTCCCTTGTATCCACAATCCCCTGAGCTCTCTCCGCATTGGAGACGCTTGATCATGCATTTAACCTCCCCTCCATATCATTTGATTGAGGGCCCCTCCTTTGCACAACATATATTACAGGGAGTCTAAACACAAATCCCATAGACCTATACATATTGTATGGTGGGAGAGTGCTCTAGCACTCCATTATTCAAAGCTTTATCAGTAGTAACCCGAGACATGCCAAGATAAAGAAAACTATGAAGACTAACTCAAAACTGAAATGAAATGCTAAATAACTATCCTAGGAATTCAAAAACATTAACAATCATCACATGCAAACATTACAATCAGATATTCAATCCATTTCTTATCTCTGTCAACACAAAAATGTATATCTCTGTCAAAGGAAAACTAGTTACACAGTCTAATTACAACCAAAAGTTTGCTCTCCTTACTGCATTCTTCCCTACACCTCGCTTTATGGTTTTCAAAGCTTAAATAGCTCCCTCCTCAGTGTTAGGGCCCATGGATTGGGCTAGCTATCTCTTGAGCCGGTTACATGATTTTGCAAGAAAAATTGTCATGACAACTTTCAAAGTTGTCAAGCAACTTCTAGTGGATAGACAAACCACCTACACACACCTCAAAAGCACTCAATCCTTGATTGAGTAAGGGTCATAAAGGTCATTTTCAAATCTCTAAAACATTAAAGAGGCCATTTGTTCAACTTTAGAACACTGTCCTATGACAGGCAACCTAGCAAAGTTGGCTAAGACTGCTGCAACTAGGCTCTAAAAGCCACACCAAGGACTCAAAAGAACAAAGAAGAACAAACACTAGCTAGCACACCTAGAGAGACCAAATAGGCTTCTCCCTAACCTAGTGGCTTGGCTAAGGCCACTACAAGCCAAAATTTAGGAACACTAGGTACCAAACAACCCTACCAAGGTGCCCTCACTAGTACTGTAGTCCTTTTGAATCTTAGGATGACATCTCAATTGGGAAAGGAAAACCAAAACCTTTCATAGACCAATAACAACCAAGGCACGTGGGTGCTCTTTTGTTGTAAAGTTTTACTCATAAAATATATATACAGTTATAAAATTTCATGCCTTAAAATTTTATAACATAGTTCCTCTTCATCAAAATAGAATGGAAGTGGTGATTCAATGCATCTACCCACATTCTATGTGCTTTGAGCCAATGAAATTTTTATCATCATGATGAAGTAATAATGCATTAAATGTCTTACTGATGTCCCTATTTGATTTCTCGATGCTCTATTTGATGTCATTATGAGCTCACTATTTGAGCACCTCATATCCTTATTTGATTGGCCGGTGCTCAAACAGTGAACTCATAAACAATGCATGATGCCCTAGCTTGTAGCCTGCAAACCATCAAGACATTTCCTCATGAAATGATCATAAACGGGGAGTACCACATAGTGAATATCAATAGAAAACCAAATAAAGAGAGATCAAACACTTCACACAATGCCTTGAAGTTAATAGCAACGATGCCCTAGCTCTCAAAGCTCGTGAGTCATCGAGCATTCCAAATGCTAATTAAGATGTAAACAATGACACTGAAATTGATTTAATGAGAAGACAAAGCTTGAATGCCTACCTCAAGTGCTAGTGCCCTCTTCCCACATGAAGCTAGCCTCTTTGCGCACACCAAACTCGAATGCGCTCTTCACACCACACAAAATTACAGTGTCATCTTCGCGACAACTCTTGTTATATTACTGCTATCAAAATTGAATGCCAGTGGTGATTCAATGTATCTATAGCCTCAACAACATGGGAGCATTGATCCAATAACAGAAAATACATTACAAATGCCAAGATCACAGTCTCAATGAAATAAACAGTGTATAAAACAATATATGGTGCACAACAACAACAAGCATGCAATGACAACAATAACATTGCATGATGCCCAAGCTCAAATTCAAAATAGTAAGTGTATTAATGTATGATCATATATTTAGTCTTAATAAAATCTTATAAAACAACATAAAACTAATCCAAAATACTTTGTCTTAATAAAATCTTAATAAAACAATATATTTAGTCTTAATAAAATCTTATAGAACAACATATATTGTGTGAAGTGTTTGATCTCTCTTTATTTGTTTTTCTTTTTTGCTAGGGCATCATGCATTTTTTATGTCATTATGAGCTCATTGTTTGAGCACCTCATGTCCTTATTTGATTGGTCAGTGCTCAAACAGTGAGCTCATAAACAATGCATGATGCCCTAGTTTGCAACTTGTGAACCATCAAGACATTTCCTCATGAAATGATCATAAACAGGGAGTACCACATAGTGAATATCAACAACAAAAAAAATAAAGAGAGATCAAACACTTCACACAATGCCTTGAAGGTAATAGAAATGATGTCCTAGCTCTCAAAGCCCGTGGGTCATCAAGCATTCCAAATGAAAAGATGTAAACAATGCCAGTATTAAACAGTGAGCTCATGAACAATGTATGATGCCCTAGCTTGTAGCCCGCAAGCCATCAAGACATTTCCTCATGAAATGATCATAAGCGGGGAGTACCACATAGTAAATATCAACAACAAAACAAATAAAGAGAGATCAAACACTTCACACAATATATGTTGTTTTATAAGATTTTATTAAGACTAAATATATTGTTTTA
Source organism: Chamaecyparis obtusa (assembly GCA_027943335.1). Lineage (NCBI taxonomy): Eukaryota > Viridiplantae > Streptophyta > Pinopsida > Cupressales > Cupressaceae > Chamaecyparis > Chamaecyparis obtusa. Next base: position 188,907 of record BSBK01004968.1, on the reverse strand, counting down.
TTAAGATTTTATTAAGACAAAGTATTTTGGGTTAGTTTTATGTTGTTTTATAAGATTTTATTAAGACTAAATATATGATGTAAACTCAATATAACAAACAAAGCACCAGCCAATCAAATAGGGACATGAGGTTCTCAAATAGTGAGCTCATAAACAATGCATGATGCCCTAGCTTGCAGCCCACGAGCCAAACTTGAATGCCCTCTTCGTGCCATGCAAAAGTGCAGTTTCATCTTCGTAGCAGCTCTTCGAATTCACAAAAATTACAAATGACACTTTCTTTTTCTTTTTTTTTTGTTTATAACCAAGATGGTGTCGCAATTAAATCAACAAATGCCATCAAAATGAAATTGAGTACATGTTCTGTAGCATAGTTCCTTTTAGAACTGTATGACTTAACTATGCACATGGATAATTGTAGATGAGGATCAATAATAGGGTGTCAGGCATTGCTTAGATCCTTTGGATCTAACCCCATCCTTTCTTTCCTTGCAGTTTTTGGATCATACATGAGCATATTGGATTGAACCCAGGGTCAACACTTCATTACTTCAGGAAATATCAGGTACCTTCATTATTTATGTTCATCCACTTATGTATGTTTGCATTCATTCATATTCTTCTAAAAATTGGCTATACTCATATTCTTCTTATGTCTGAGTCTTCTAACTATGATCAATTTAATGTTGTAAATCTTGACATAGAATTTGGTATCAACCGATCATATATGCATTCCAAATGATATAACTGCATTTGAATAAATATACATGCCAACCATTTGACAAAATAACCATATGAAATCTAGAGCAATACATTAATTTAATAGCGAATTCATGATTTATAATGCCCCTTGATTTATAGTGAATTAATTTTATAGTGAATTCATGATTTATAATTCAGTTGTAGCAGCTCAATGTGTTTGAACTCAAGAATACCCCTTAGGAAGTAAGTGTATAAATGAAGGATGAAACACATAGGAAGCTATGAGAAGGTGACATGAAGCTAATGAAAGGAGGCATCTCAATGATGTTAAATCAAAGGGGATTCTCTTTGTTCCCTGCAATGGAGTGAGCTAATTTTGAAACTATAAATAGATAATTTTAACAATGTATAAAGTCCTTCACAAGATGTAATAAAAATACTAGCGGCAAGGCACAAGAACTATTTAATGAAATGCCACAATAGTGGTGTCCCATGCAATGCTGAGATGTTTAGTTATATGCAATGCTAAGATATTCAAAATATTGTTGGATAAATAGATAATTTTAACAATGAATAATGTCCTTCACAAGATATAATGAAAACTATGGAGTGAACTATGTTTGTCTAATTATATAATTATTATCTTATGTCAGGTATCCCACACAGTCTCATGGATTGTTAGGTACAAGTCAATACACCCCATAGAGATTAATATCTTTTACCATATGTAAAATATCTCTCATTGCCTCCTATCTTTCTCATTGCATGAGGTGCAAGTACTAGTGAAAAGGTATTTGTCAGAATTGTCTTCCTTGAGCAAGGAAAATCTAGGAATGGAAGAAGGAAATGAGACATTTAGTACATGTAATTCAATAAGATCGAGTCGAGGTCAAAAGATCAGAAAGAAATTCAATAAACACATGAAATTTTTCCTTGCTCAAGGGGGGTCGTGTTCTTATGATGATGAGAGAAAAGGCAACTCTGAGCTATCATTTAGGTACAAACATCTATAGAAACAATGGGTCCCTGATGAACTTCCTCCAATAAACACTAATTTTTGTGTTAAAGAGAGGATATATCGCATAACACCATCTTTATTACATGGATTGGGCCTATTTTTCATGGATGGCATAAAGGTCTCTTACAACAAAGTTGTCGAATTGATGGAGTATGTCGGACCTTGTTATGATTACAGTAGTTGGATGCAGATCATAGTAATTTTTAGTGGCTAATATTCGCCAATTGGCTAATTTTGGAAATTTGAGAATCCAAATTTGGCTAATAATTCGAGATTTAAGGCAACCTAAATCACCACATTTTTACAAAATTTTGATTTAAAAATATTTAAATTGAAAAATAATTTATTTTATAAAAAAATTGAACTAAAAAATTTGCCACAATATTCGATACATGATTAGATTTGATTCGCTAGAATTTTATAAGTTATTGTAGAAATTTAAATTAATTCTCCAATAATATATCATTATTATTAGTTAGTGTAGGGATCTATCACCAACTTTTAGTTGCCATTACTGACTTAAAGTATAATCTAGTGACCCTCATTATATTCTATGAGGTAAAAATGCTACTATTTGGTTTTTAATGCTTATGGGAACTAAAATTTCTTTCGGATTGTTGATCTCAATATAAATTAATGGTCTTGAAGAAATTTTGGGCCCCATTAGTATTTAAAAATATCAATACATTTGTCTCACACAATACAATGAGGTTATTAGATTATATTATATATAAATAGTAGCAAGTAATTATTATAGAGTCTATTCCTTAAACCCACCAAATATTTCCACATTAAGCCTAATAATTTTCTATAGGAATTCTATTTTTTTAAATAGAAGTATTCACCATGGTGATTAATTAATTTCTTTTATTGTTTGAGATTCACCAATGTTTTCTACAAAAAAATTGTTATTAAAAAATAATCGCTAATAAGAATGCTTTATTTTTCAAAAAAATTGAGAGATTCGCCAATACAAATTTTTATTTTTTTCAAGAAAATAAAAGATTCGCCAAGATTTTATATCTTTTTTAAGATGAGGTTTTCTTAAAGATTACTTTGATGCAGATTGTTAAATATAAAAAAAGTATGTGTAGGTATGCACTCGCGACAAATTATATACAACAAAAAGTTAGTGAACAAAGTAAAAAAGTAGTTATATACGTTGACGAAAGACCAAAAGCATCGGGGAATATTGCAGGTTTTATAAATAGTAGATGGCCTGCGTTAACTAAGAAGAAACCCAATTGCATATTTGAGGCACGCGAGGGAAATCGTGTATTTGTATGTGCGATCAAATCAATACGTGGAGGCAAGGAGTTGCTTATCGATTAAAATTTGAATCGCATAGATACAAAAAACCCCATCACTATCATGGACAAGGTGGTACACATTTTGATAATTGTCTATTATTCAACGTAACTTAGAATAAGAACACATGTTTTAACATGTCTAAATGATTTTTTTTGAAATATAGATCTATAGTATGGAACAACAGCCACATGATACGCATGGCGGTGATAGTTCTCATGAGACTTCTTCTTCCCGACAGGTAAAACTCATTGTTGTTATACAAATGCACATATAAGAAAAATGTTAATGTGTAGTTTTGTTATGTTAATGCATATTTTTTGTTGTTCTACTATTTTGGATTGCTTTTAAATAAAGGGCTAATAATATTGTTCTCACAAACGAGTGCTGATCAGAGAAAGGGAAAGGAACAAGTAGTCCATGAGGAGTCGCAGAATGAGCATAATCCATTCGATGTTGATTTTTTATCAGAGGTTGATCCCGTGGTTGCACTCGAAAGGGTCCTTTGTGCAATATGAAAAGAGTTAGCTTGAATGGAAAATATTCAACCTCACACTCTTGAAATACAGAGGGCATTAGATATGTTGATTGGCCGTGTTTAGAACTATAGAGTAAGTATTAATGTAGTTTTTAATTATAACAAAAGTTCAATAATGATTTTTATAGTATACTATTTTATTTATGTCATTAACTAAAATATATATGTGTTCTCTTTACAGGGGATGCTAAATAGATTAAAGAGCATTACCTTAGATGAAAATACTTCGGATGGTACATCGCATGTTTTATCCTCCATCTTGTCCATGGTTATCCATATTTTTTTATGCTCTAACAATATTTTTGTTCAGCACCTGCTATTGAACCTATGTTGAGTACGACGCCTGGTACGAGGATCAGATCCACAAAGGTAGTTCTACCTAAAATGTTGGCAAGTACACCTACTATTGGTAAGTAGACTCCTCTTTTTCTCTCTTATTTATCATGTGTTTATTTCACTTGAACTATATATTCTTTCTTAGGGGGCATTTTGTAATATTGGGTTCATTTTATGTAGGAGGTGATGATGCAATTCCTGGATGTACTCGTGTTAAATGTATGGGAACAATACAGTGCAATCAATTGCTCATGAGCAATGAAGATGGACTTCCCTTGAGAGTAGCCCAACTTCCAGGTACTTTAAAGATTGATCCTTTCTTTTACTATACAATATAATACTCATAACGTAATGCACTAACCCCTTGTGTGGTCCGTGTGGTCCCTTGCAATAACTAATTATAATAATCTCGTAATTATCTTGCAGGGAATAATCTATTTTAAGAAAAACTTAATGATGAATGTTTGCGCATTTTCAGGCCGACCATACACACATGGTATCATATTTTGATTTCATTGCAAGATTAGATTTCGTTTCATCCCTTTCTTCAAGTATATTAAAAGGTAGCTTCACTTAATTTATGATTCTAACAATTTTTTTCTTAAAAGGTGGTCAGTACAAGATAAAGGGTAGAAGAATAAACTCATTGACTTTATGACAACACTTTTTGGACCCAAAGTCTTTCACAAACTTAGACTCCTTGACAAAGCGGGCACTGTTTTGAAGTATATTAGGGACAACTACACGAGCCAAATAGAACACAACCCTTATTATGAGTGGCCTCCCTATATTCCTATTAATGAGTGGGAGGATCTTAAAAAGGATGCACTTGAGAGAAGTGCAAGACATAGTGGATGAGTAGTATCGCCCGAGGAAAGAAGGTACGTGATAATGTTAATAATGAAATTATGTACTATTTACTCTTTGTACTTATGTGATCTAACATACTTCAAACATCACATAGGTTGCCTGACACAACAAAGGCAACAACTGCAAGAAAACAAAAGCACGGGCAACATAGGCTTGGCTCGGGTGGATATTCAAAACTTGTTGCATGAGTTGTAAGTATTAGTAAATGAAAAATTGTATGCAAATATTTATTATTAAATTGCAATCAATTTAGTTTTGATGAAATTCACTACAATAAAAATTCATGATACCATTAAAAAATGTAGTCCTTGGAGTTCAAAAAACCAATTACAGAAGAGGACAAAAAAATAGGCTACAAACAAGGCTATAAAGTCGTGGCTGAATGATACCGAGCAATGAGTGCACAAGGTTCTTCTATTGGATCTGTTGATCAGGTAAATAAGCCAATTGAATTTTATTTCAAGTTGAAAACTTTACCAATTACCGTATTTGATGTTAAGTTCCAACATAAAGTGAATATATTTGTTTTAAGTAAGGAAACACTGATTATATATTTGTTTAAAACTTTAAGTGAATATATTTATATGTAGTAAACTGAATGATTAACATTTCTCAGTATTTGTCTTGTATTTATATGTATATATTGACGATAAATGCACTAATTATTTACATTGGAATGCATCCTGCCAATATTGATACTGCACCGACCGAGCATGATGGAGGCATCGATTCTAATGTGAATTGTAGTACTCAAGGTATACATTTTCTATTTGAATTTTGATTAATGAATATTTAATATAAGCAAACATGTTAAATTGAATTTGGCATAGTAATAAAAATTTAATTATAATGTGTTGAGATTAATAAAATGTTTTGTATTGCAGTTGCAAGGGATGTAGAGGATGTTGTTCCCGATGAGTGTGTTGAGGTTCAAGCTGTTGGGCAAGATGATGTGGTTGGACAAGGTAAAGAGCATCATGTTTATGTTTTTTAATGTATTGAAATGCTTGTAACAATAATGAATATATTTTTAAATTAACCCCAATTATGATAATATATTTTTAATTGAAGCCTTTTATTTGTTATTGCAGAGGAACCGCCTTTGCAAAGGACAGTGAGATCATGTGCACGGCCAAGAAGAAATGATGCTCTAGACATGGATATGCCTCTGCAACAATATAAGGAAGCAGAAAAAAAGATAAAGCCAAAAAAAATGATTCTCATTTATGCAACTTATTTGATAATGACTGATGTTTATTTACACGTGTTTGAGCTTAGTTCCATGTTTAGACACTGAGTTTCCTTTTATACACTGTTGTAATGTTGGAGGGGTTTTCACTAAATTTTAGTGGATTTCATATTTTGGGAGAAATTAGTATTAGAATGTTCAATAGGTTCTTTTCTAAAACATAATACTTAAATCATCATCTTGTCTAGAATGGTTAATCAATTGTTTAAGGTGGATTAGTTGTGATGATGAGACACGCCATTTAGATGTTAACTGTGACAGTCTCTTGGTTTCAGGCAATGTAGAAGGAGATGCCTAGTTCAATATGCAATCTCAATTCATATACATAGGATATCAGGTGGAGTTGAAAAACACAACAGGGTTGCATTTTTGATAGAGGTCTTTAATTGCATATTTTAAGTTATAGACCATCACGAACATTTTAATTTTGACCTATTAAAAAAATGTAAACGTGTTATGTTTTTTCAACTCCACCTGCTATTTGTGCATATTCTACTTGTGTTGCATGCGCATTCTTGATTTAGAGCGGGAAAAATCTTATTTTTGATGCAAGGGAGAGAAGCCATACACATAAGTGATGGAGTTGAGGGGAGATGAAGGAATACCAAACATTGAATTTGGAAATTTTCATCAGAGAAATTACAGTGGAGGTCTGATCAATAGAGAAGATAGTAATGACCACAGGAGAATGAGTAGTGGTTACAGTTGTAGTGGGGAAGATAGTGGAGGCCATCCATGAAGAAAATTGTTGATAGAGATGGTGTACAAGAAACAAAGGAGGAAAAAATGTAAACGTGCTGAGTCTTCTTAGCTCCATCTGCTATCCGTGCATATTTTTCTTATGTTGCATGCACATTCTCGATTCAGAGTGGGAAAATCTTATTTTCGATGCGAGGGAGAGAAGCCAAACAAAAAGAACACACAAATAAACATGACAGCTACAAAACATAAATGTAGGTATCACAACAGCTGAGAAACATAAATGTAGGCATCATGGTGACAATTTTTTGGAGACACAACATAATTGAATGCTATACCTACAGAATGCAACACAACCACTACTCCTGCAGTTCTAAGTTTACATTGCGGGATCCAAAAACCATATATAGATTCCTTATCTTTGGTTTTTGGATCCCGCAGTGTCAACTTAGAACTGCAGGAGTAGTGGTTGTGTTGCATCGTTTGGGTATAGCATTCAAATATGTTGTGTCTCCAAACAATTGTCACCATGATGCCTACATTTATGTTTCTTAGCTGTTGTGTCCCAGGACCCCTTATGACCCTTTATGACCCTTTATGATCCCTAAGAATACATCAAAATAAAGAGAAGCTCAATAATTTAAGATCTCAATCAACATATGACAAATATATATTTCTTTTTAAAAAATAGTGTGAGTCGTTGCAATTACGACAGAAACCAAAGAATAATCGATGACAAAACTAAAAGTGATGACTATCTATTGGGAACATCAATCACTTCAAGGAGCAATGATCACTTCAGCTTGCCTCAATAAGTCTTGACCCAAGATCAAGTCATATTGATCCATCTCAATGACTACCAAAATCAATAGATCTCTGCCAAGAACCAAGTCGCAAAGAAACACCATAGACCGCACTACGAACCCGCTGTAAAGAGGCATCCAATGTCTCATAAGTTGCATCAAATGACCCACTTTCTATAATCCAAGTCTCTCAGCTCGGTTCACCTAGAAGAAGACATCTCCCAAGTCACCATGGACACCATAGTGATCTACAAATTCAAGTCTCTAGGCTCGACTCAATAATCTACGAGCCGCTACCAAATCTACTATAAAGTCATCTCTGAATGACATAACCAAATTTGCAAGAACACCAATCGAGTCAAACTCGATTGGCAAATATATATATATTTTAAAAAAAATTATGATTTCCATCGCAATTACGATGACCTTTGAGAAGCGATGACAATTTGTCAGAAACGTCCAATGGATAACCATCGCACAAATAAAATTTTCATTGGTAAATAATCTTCTAATGACAATTAGGAGTTAGAACCTTATGATGGTTAACCGTCGTAGGTACAACATTTCTGTCGATAACTAACTACGTTCGACGGAGATCTATCAAATGTGGGATGGCTACAAGTAGACCCGACGGGTATATTCGTTGTGTTGAAACCCCCTTTTGCGACGACTATAGTCGTCGCATGTACGACGGATATCGTAACCATCGGTGTTTTTTACTGCAAAACTATGATGCTGGGTGGTGTCTCTTAAGTGATGGTTTAGTGTCAGAATTTGGACGATTAGCCGTTGGAAAAAGGTCTCAAATGTACTAGTGAGGTTGAGCCATCACTTGGAAAGATAGAAGTGTTGGCAAGAGACACAAGTGAATTTATTGATCTATTTGATAAAAAAGTTCAATGACCTATAGATTTAAACAATATGGATATAGATGAGATAATGAAAATATCAATAATTGCACATACAAAGTCTAAGGAAAGAGCTCTGTAGAATAGTGAGAAGGAAGGGAGATTGTTTTCTAGGGAAATAAAGGTACTAAAGAAGATTACACATGTTAAGTCTGAGACTGGTGATTCTTCTATAGATCAATTGGAGAAACTACTTGACTCTTTTGATGCACATTTTTAGACTTTAGAGAAGTCATCTCTTGTGAAGGTACAAACTAAATTCATGAAGCATGGATAAAATCAACTATGTGCTCTTATTACTAAGGAAATATCATCATTTGATGATGCAATTACTCAACTAAAGGAGGCTATATCAATTGGATGCAATATGTACAGGTTGTGTGTAAACTTTCCTATACATGGTTCTGATATTGACAAACTTATTAAGGAAGGAGAAAATCAGCTTGTGGAGTTATCAAAGAACTTTGATCCAGTCAAAGGGTATGCATTAGATCATGTAGCTAAAGTTCTTAAAGTCAAAGATAAGATCAAGTCACTTGAAGTTGAGAGACTAAGAATGAAAGATAGATTCTCAAATTTAGATAATTTGATTATTCCAAAGGTTGATTTGATACAAAGAGCTTTGATAGAGGCGGTTAAGGCCTATGAGCACTTTAGTCCACCAAACCTGATTTTTGGATGAGAAGTCAACTTATGGTATATGTGGATAGATTCAGATAGTGGAAAGTATTTGAAAGACTTGGGATGTAGATTTGGAAGATTTTAGGTGCAACTTTTTAGATGTATTCAAGTTTTTGTAAGTATGTTATCACATTCTATGTATATGCAGACAATATAGGAGTTTTGGTAGATGAATTTTTATTTTTGGACCCCACCTTTTCCATTGATGTCAAAGGGGGAGCGATTTAGTGAAAAATGTACTGGAGAGAGATGTATATTGAAGGGAGAGTATAATTTTTGGTAAAGATTTGGTACTTGGCATTTTGATTGGACTCTTAGTCATTTTTCACTAAGTGTTGCCATCAATGCCAAATGGGGAGATTGTTGGAAAGATACATTTCATAATGCATGGTATGTTGTCATTGATGACAAATACACTCTTATCTCTTTGCCAATTTATAGGATTTTGGCCTACCGATTGATTAGTTGATGAAAATTGACTAAGTGTGAAGAACAAAGCAGGATAAAGGAAAATACTTTGGATTGGTATGGACAAGTGTTAGAGAGTATGATATGAAAAGATAAATTTAGCTAATAAACATACTAGATTATCTAACCCTATGATCGCAGGACTTTGCGATGTAGTATGATGAAGTTTTGATAGTCTGTGTATCAAGCTAACTGAGAACTATCTTATGAAGAGCTAGTAGTACATTGGATCGATCAATGATCCTATTGGATCAATGATACAATCATTTTGATGATTATGATTGATAGAGCTGACTATGGAAGATATTCAATTTATGTAGCAAGTTATTATGTAATGATTTAGTCTTGATGTATAATAAAATTTTCTACACATTTCATTAAATGCTTGTTGGGATGACTAAGTTATATTTTGACTCTTATATAAGATCGAGTTCTTAGATGCAATGGAATGTGATATGATAAGAAGTATGAATGATATTTTTGTGATGTGAGGCAAAGATTGACACATCAAAAAATCAATTAGTAATATTCTTCAGAGCTTCATCAGAATTGCATTAGCATAGTTCATGCTATTTGCCAATTTAGTTTTTGGACTGTAAGTCTTATTTGAAGTTTGTAAGTTGTAATCAAGTTTGATCAATGAACCTGAATGAGGGTCAAATCATTGTTTTATATTAAGTTGTAATCTCTAGGCTGTAAGCCTGAATGCATGTGCATTCCCCTTCTTATGTACTTATACCTTTAACATGATACTTATTACTATAGTAGTGAGATATTTAGTGGGTACCATCCCACCGAGGTTTTTCCCTTAATAGGTTTTTCCTCAAAAACAAATCATGGTGTTATGATGTTGTGCATATTTATCTTATTCTATTTTCTTTTAGTTATTAGTGGTTATAAGTTTTGCTATTGGATTAAGAAAGTAAATAATTTTTTTGCACCGATTCACCCCCTCCCCTTGGCGCTTCCCAAGTCTAACAATCGGTAACAGAGCAAGGTTCCTTTGAAAAGTTTAAGAACTTGAGGGAGATCGTAATGGAAACACCTAATAGTATTCAGAAGAAGCTTTTGAATGCACTTAAAGATCTAGACAAATCCAATGCCCGCATCCTTGATTTGGAAGAAAAGTTAAAAGAGGCTGATATATTCATTGGAAATCTAAAAGAGCAATTGAGGCAATATAGAGACAAAATAAAAGACCTTGTAGATCAACTATCACTGAAAGGCAATGACTCTGCACCTATTGAAGAAGACAAACCAAAAGAGAATGAGAAAATTGTGAAAGATAGAGACAAATTAAATAATGAGATGGAGTCTATGACAATCAAGATGACTAAAGAAATAGAAGCAAAGAAAACTATTGAGAAGTCCTTGAAGGCTAAAACTGAATAATGCTACAAGTTGAATAGTGAAGTTGGATAGTTACAAGTTTATCTCAAGAGGAATCTAAATGTAAGGAGAAATAGATGGATAGAGTAAATGAGATATTGAGAAAAGAGATTGTATCGTCTAGGAAGATTCAAGAAAACTTCAAATCCAACACTCCAAAACTTAATGAGAAAATTGAAAATTAGAGAGCACTTGGAGAAAAGAAAGGACTGGGATTTGAGAAAGGAGAAGGGTCTGGATCTAGATAGGAAAGTAGTGATTCAGACAAAAAGAAGGAATAATCACATAATCCATATAATGCAATCAAATTATTACACCAAAGATCATTTATGATAGAGAAAACATGCAATCATAAACCCTAAAGCCTCTGGTATAGGTCTGAAACCCTAAAATAGTGTAATTTTGACCAAACTAGGCATGCTACGCAACTATTAATGATGATACACATCTTCTATAGGAATTTTACACAACTACTAGGCATGTTATGCAACTACAATAAGGATTCTACACAAGTGCTATAAGGATGCTACCCAACTAACTATTATGGACTTAAAAAATATATACATATCTGTTTGTAGAAACAAATAAATTTGGGCCTTAATTGGACCTTGGGAATGGAATATGTGAGAGACTCATTTGATTACTCTCAGTTTCCTTCCTAGAAACCCAATTATTGAAACCCCCAACATTGATTATGCAAGTGCAACTTACAAAATACAAAGACAGGTTCATTAAAATTTAAAGGGAAAACACATAAGAATACATCTTTTGAAAACACCCTCATTTTCACAATTTAAAAGGTTTTTGACCATTCATTTGAAGAATCAAAACAACATTAAAATATTCACAAATAATGTAAAACAAAATTCCATTCAATGGATTAGATCCTATCTTTGGTCCTACGAAGATTCCCCATAAATGATAAAGAAATGAAGCACAAATCAATCCACACACGTACAAAAACCAATCTCCAATCTTCCCACCAATCCCAGAGGAAACTTAATCCAGTCCAAGCAATGAAATCTCCCTCACAATCAAAGATCAATCTCACAAGTTTGAAGAGATATTGATCCAATACTCTCAATCCTCACATCAAAACAATCAAATCTCCCAAAAGAAAGCATAGGTTTCACACCAACTTCACTTTACAAATTTTCCTAACTTCTCTCCTTTTTCCTCTAGCCAAACTATTTGGAAATAGTAAATTTTCCATATTATTTACCTTTGGAAGGAGTTGTATAGGAAGAAACTACTTTCCCACAAACAACTACTTTACATATGTGTGTGTCTATGTGCACACACCTTGACACACACACACACACCAAAGAAATATTAATAATTCCATATAATAATAAAGTAAAATTAGATAGAAATATTTAATAATAAAACATTAGTACCTTAGCCATATATCATCATAGGTAAATATATAATAAATATCCTATTTAATCTAATAATTATTAAGGTAATTAAATCACTTAATAATCACATCAAAATATCCAAATAATTAATCAAAATCAACCATAAAGCCAACATCTTGAAACAAGGAAATTATTCTTGAAACCATACCAAGGATCCCTAAAAATAAAACATAGCAAGGTTAAACATGTACATCCAAAACATGAATAAATCAAAATGTAACCAAGCTAAATCATGAGACTACCATCAAATAAAGGGACCACAACAAGGGCTTACATCACAACCATGCTCAAACATGTAACATTGAACCAAAACTTGTCATCCTAACAATTTGGCCAAAGAAGCACAAACACCATCACTCTTCAATTAGAATGATGACAAGGGATGACTTAGGTGGGCCTTGACACTATCTCCTATCAATAGCCATCGAGAATTTTGAGTGCATGCTTAGACTTGTGGAGCCAGGTGAAGTTGATGCGTAGTACCTACAAGCCTGCATCATAGAACGAAACACACACACACACACACACACCCAAAGGAAGATAATATGTATAGAATGATGGGGATCAAATATATCATCTATTGATCAACTTGAATAATGCTAACACAATAAAGGGGTTAGAGTATAATCATAGGTGAAATAAAATTAATACATTAATATAAACATAACCATCATATAATCATGGGTTAGTCCAATAGTCATAAAACATTAATAATTAAAGAGATTCCAAAATCATAATTGTAACAATAATCATTTAAAGAGAACATGAATAATGACCATAACAATGTTCATGTATCAATCAAAAGTATAAACATCAAAACATCATAATCACCACCTAAAGCCATGAAAGCTTGAGATATATAGTCCATCAATGTAATTAGTGTCATGAAAAAGGTCTTGTCTCACAAGAAAGCATGTGGGAGGGTATTACAACTATCATATTAATTAAAATTCTTGGTCAAAAGTGTGAAAACCCAGTTGAAATTTTCCTAACATTATGTGTCCATGTAAATTTCTTATAAGCTCATGTGTTGTATACTCTAAAGGTGTAAGCACTAGTCATTAAATAATATTATTTCCTAGTTATATAGTAATAAAATATTATCATTTTTTATATGATAGTCTTTTTTAATCTCAACCATAAATTCCACACACACACACACACACAGATATATATTATATATATAAAGTAGTAACCATCTTTAAATAAAAAATTCTAACATATCAAGTCACTGGGAACATAAGTCTAAGTTGACGCATCTTTAATTGAGAGCCAACGATTGAGGGCATCATGGTGAAGTCATTTGTTGCCCAATCTTGACCTCGTCCCTTTATTGCTAGTCTAAGATGATACCTCTTCAACAAAGAAATGAGGACTAAATGGTATCATCTACCAAAGTCACTCAATGCACAATCTTGACCTCATCTATTTTATTGGTGATCTAAGTTGATAAATCTTCATTTAAGAACCAAGGATTGAGGAGTTTTCATTTTGTCAAAGTTGTTTATTGCACATTCTTAATATCATCTCTTTTATTGGTGGTCTACATTGATACCTATTTGACAAAAAATTAAGGACTAAAAGTTGCACATTTTTTCACAAATGTTCATTGCACAAGTCCAACATCATCCCTTTTATTAGTGTTAGAGACCTTGCATGTAGTAAGATTTAATCCTTGATAGACTCATTTAGAACCATTCAACTTCACTGCAAGATCAAGAACGCTTTAACATTTACGATAATAGCACCAATAGCCAAGTGTGTTCCAATAGTCGTGCACTACATTTCACAAATTAAAAGCCCACTAGAAAATCATTTATGAGCCAATAGTTGCCAATTTTTTGGAAAAGAAGTTAGAAATTAGATCAATCGTGCAAGTTAATTTGTACCAATAGTGCACCATTATTGGGGCATTTTTGTAAAAGTAATGGATCAATTATACAAACTTTTTAGTTGTCTAAGCCAACATGTAATGACATAAATGGGGCCAAGTATTGGGTGACACTTTGAAATGGCCTATTTTTGATCCTTTGACGCTTAACAAATCTTAGAGGGAGCATAAGAAAATAGTTTTTTTTGTTGTCAAAATCCAATGTATAGTGTGCGAAAATAGCTATAATGACTATTAGTATACTTCCCCACATTATATGTTTACTTAAATACCCTTCACTAAAACTAAAAAAGATAATAATTAATACATCTAAAAACAAAATAATTTAATAATACATAAGAGAATCTGCTAAATTAATTCCCTTTAAGTAATTCATTTTCATTAATAAACTTTAAAAAAAAATAAAGCGATGTCCAGTAAAACTGAAAGCGATATTCCCCAGTTAATTGCTGCGTTCACTCCATTGTCACGCACATATTCCCCAGCTGTAGCGCAAAAAACTCTAACTCGGACCTCACTTCCTCCTCCTGTATTTTGTGTCTCTTTTGCCCTCTTTTTCCACCTTTTTTCTCCTATTCAGACGTACTTCCATGCTTTTCTATTTAGTGTTGTCTTGTCTCGTACAGATTCCCCAGCTGTATCGCAAAGAACTCCCTCTTTATGTCATAATAATTCCACATTTTTTCTCACAATCAGACATACTTTCACAGTTTTTAATTTGGTGCTTTCTTCTCGCGCATTTCCTTTCTTTATCTCTATCATTATCACTCCCTCTTTATGTCACACTCAAATTTGAAGACTTGCTTATTTATTGTTCTCTCCTCCACACAATTTTTCTCAAATTCAGACTGCCCTGCATATACTTTTCTATTCAGTCTCCTCTCCTCGCTCATTTTTTCCCACTCTCCGTCTCTGTACTGTTTTGGTGTTCTACTTCAGCCATTATCTCCCCTGTTTTCTCATTAGTGAATACTCCCCCCCCCCCATCTCTGTAGTGTTTTCAGCTGACCATTATCTTAATTTCTACTCTCTTGCAATGGGCAATTGTTGCTGCTCTGCGTTTTGTTCCTCGGGAAACGAGATTGCAATAGATTTGGGATTTCTTCAAGAAATGGAGCAAGATGTCACTCATCTGGAAGAGTTACTCTCCATCATTGACAAACGTCTGGAAGCCATCACTGCTACAAATGGCAAGGTAAGAAGGAATTATGTCTCTGTGATCTTACATTTTTTAATTGGTGATAAATTCAAATGGGACACCAATATACACTTTGAAAATTTTTACAGGCCCCACAGAATACTTCTTCACATCAAGTTGGTAGTTCCTCTATGTTTGGTTCTTGCGTTAACTTTGGCAAGGATTTAGTGATGAACATGTCGAAGCGTGCAGAGAGAAATCGTTGCATGGTATTCAACTTCATTTGTTTTTTTTGTTTTAAATGTAGTCCCTAAAACCTTGCAGAAAGAATTGGTTCTTACTTTGGTTGATGAACATTCGTTTCTTTTCGAACAGGTGTGCTTCAAGTCTGCTTATAATCGCGAAACACGGGAAGTGGTCATTGAGGTTTTGAAAGGCGCATCCCAGATTCAGTTGTTGGCGGAAGGGGTATGCGTGGTGGGATATTTGCTAGATCAAATTGAACAAGTGTCCAATAATAGAAAGCAATGTATTCAGCTGTTGAGATGGTTATGTGCTCTGGCAAGGCGGGTGAAGCAATTAGATCACCGTTTAGCTGGTGAAAGAGAGAGACTTGATGAAGCAGTTAACTTCATCTTTGACGGATGTGTTCTGTGTCTCACACAAATGGAATCTCCTGGGCTGTGCAGGTAAGTCCTTAATGAATTTTTCACATCGTGAAGTGTAAGCAGAAGAGGGCTATTCTAGAAAGAAGGGGTTTTTGACTTATCCTTTTCACGAGTGTGTAGGATTTTTCATGCTTCGGTGGATGCTGGGGATCTGCAAAACCTTGAGTCACAGATACGAAATACCTATGAAGATCTAACCCTTGCGGCTGTGATCCAAAACACTCCTTACTATCCTCCTCCAACGCAGGGACACGATCCTAAACCAGGTACTGTTTTGGACCGACTTGATACCAGGTCTCGTTTATAGATTTTCAGTGGGTTTTTATACGAAGTTAAGTTTTCCTTATTTCTTTTCCATTTAGAAATCGATAATAGTAGAAAAGCGAGAAAAATATGAGTATGGACGCTACGGAAGTAATTTACTAAACTAATAGAGCATAATGGGTTATAAATGGCCATTTGAGCTATTAAATATATCAGTTCTGTTCTTATTGTTAGTAGTGTTATATCTGAACCATGGCATGTGTGTTTTTCTTGGGTGGAATTTTCAGTTGGGAGAGATGTGGCAAAAGATAGCGTAATCAAGCTTCTGAAAATGGATCCAACTGATGACTCAAGGAGAGCTGTTGTAATTTACGGGTTTGGAGGAATTGGAAAAACAACGCTGGCGTCTGCTGTCTTCAAGAATCTCGACCTTAAGCACTACAAATTCTGCAGACTCGATATGGATCAGAACATTTCAAACGATGGTATCAAGCAGCTTCAACAGCAGATGTTGAGAGAGTTGTTTGGCAAAGGGAACATCTTGTTGAACAGTTATGTGGAAGGTCAGAACCAGTTAGAAGAGGCCTTTAGAGAACATAGTGGTGATCGACGCATATTCATGTTTATTGACAATGCCCTCGAAAGAAATAACCTTGCTAAGCTTTTGCCAACCGATTTGTCATGTCTTCCGGGTGGGATGAGAATTCTTATAACTACAAGAAAGCTTGATCAGACCGACAAGCTTTCCGAAACAGATTTTGAATGCATTCCATTTAAGGTAGACGAGCTTTCCTCCCCAGACTCCAAAAAGCTTTTGTTTAAAAAAGCTCTAGGTAGTGCCAACGCATCACTTCCCCCAGGCATAGACAGCATAGATGCGGAGGATATTGTGAATATGTGCGGTGGGATTCCTTTATTTGTAGAATTAGTTGCGCCCAAATTTAAAAAGTATCTTTCCAGGCCCTCAGAATTTAATTCTCTCAAGAAAGAGCTCAGAGAATTCGTAGCAGGTGGTAGAGACATTGAACGTGTGGTGGATAATGTATTTGAAAGCTTGGAAGAGCTTTCTAAGGAGGCCTTTTTAGACATCGTTTGCTTTTTCGATAAAGAGATGGTACGAGACGTGAGTGCGGCTGTTGGGAAGGTCCATCTTGATTTGCTTCTGGATGCGGCACTTGTTAAACTCTCCTTTGACGACGATGATGAAGAATTCTCATCCCTTCTGTGGGGTAGTGAGGAGGAAAGGCCGCAGTTTTTTCTGGAGAGTAGGAGTGTGAGAGTTCACGATATAATAAAGGCAAGAGGAAGATGGTTGTCCCGACAAGATAGAATATGGGAGGTGGAATCTTTGAAGGATGCTCTACAAGACACACAGGTATATCTGGTCTATGTTTTAAATATGTTTTTTTAATTTTTACTTCATTAATTTGTTTATTTTTGGTTTATAGACCTGTAAAATAGATTTTATTAGATTTAAAAACCTGTTTGACAATTAAATTGGAAATATTTTAACAGAGATTGCAGAAAATAAAGGGGATTGCAATTTCAGATCGGGAAGAATGTGACGAGTTTGAAATTAAAGCAGAAAGTCTGAACATTATGCACTCTTTTTTGAGAGTTTTGAAAGTTCCAGCATCCATTAAAGTTAATGGAATATGCGACCGCAGTTTTGATAGTCTAAATTATTTAAGTGTTGGCAGGAATTTGGCCATACATCCCAAGCAACTCAGAAGACTGGCTGTTTTAAAACGGGCAAATAGTGAGAATATTGATAAGGCAAGCCTCATCTCTCTTTTCCTAAAATCATCAATGCTTTTGAGCTTTACAATATTGCTTTTACTAATTAGTTTATTTTTTCTCTTTCCCTTTCATTTGGAAAATGATGTGCAGCTGCCGCCATCTTTACGTATATTGTCTTTGAAAAATTCTGCAAACCTTCCCTCTTTGCTCCAAAGTTTTGACAACCTATCCTCTCTTCAATACTTAGACTTAAGTGGCTGCGATGCACTCATGGAGGTTCCAACAAGCTTTGGCAAACTAGAGTCTCTAACTTGTTTGGACCTAAGTAGATGTAGCAATCTCACTACACTTCTGGACAACATTCAAAACATATCTGCTCTGCAATTATTGCATTTATCTGGGTGCACTAAATTGGCCAGCCTTCCACCTACCATCGGACAACTCAAATCTTTACTATTTTTGATTCTCCACAATTGCAGCGAGTTTACTTCTTTGCCAGACAGCTTGGGCAATCTGTGCACTTTGGAAATACTTCTACTAAATGAATGTGAGAAACTGGTTGAATTACCAAAAAGCTTTGGTGATCTATCTTCTTTGAAGCTCTTGAATTTGAGTGACTGTTCCAGCTTAGAGAGCCTTCCAGAGTCATTTGGTCAACTCAAGTCTTTGATAGATCTCAAAATTTGTCGTTGCCAAGATTTGAAGATGCTCAATGGTGGTTTCGAGTCCTTAACTTCACTTATGCTACTAGATGCACGATATTGTGAATCATTGAATGAAGAGGCAATGGACATCTTAGTTGAGATAAAAAGTTTATTGTTCCTGAAAATATATGAATCACCATCATTAATTCAACGGTGGAAACAAATAGGACAGGGCTACCCTTTGATCGTGGACACTGGGGTGAGTATGAACAACAAGATATGATGTGGTTATAAACTTTATTTTCCTTGCTTAAACATTTAGCTGGAAACACATTTTTGTGAGCTTAATTGTTATTCTCATCTTCCATTGTTGCATCTCTCAGGATGATGATAAGCTCCTGCACACTATTGAGCATACACTATTTCATGGTGGAAGCAGATTTGTGGGCGTGGAGGGTGATGGTGGACAATTGGTAGACTGGTCTTGGTCTTGTTTTGCAGGGGAAGAAAAGGAAGTGGAAGTGAGTGTGTTGTTGACAATGTGTGATCTCTCTTTAGATTGCAATAACAATGCTTTACAAATAGTGAGGAAAGAAATAGAAAGGAGGATGGAGGGAAGTCGTGATGGTGGTCGGAAGTTTCAGATAATGTATGCAGAGGCAGGGGATTCAATGGACAAGAGTGAAGAGCATATCCGTCAAACCCTCTCAAAGCTTTTACCCACGTGCACTTGTGCTTGCATGCCTATCGACAACAAAACAAGTCGACTATTTGCATATGCTTTCTATGGACTGCTCCAACCTAAGTCTAGGTATGCGATTCAATCTTTACACACATGCATTTTTGGATTAAGAGTTCGAATGCGGAGGGACAAAAATCGGGCAGAATTTCAAAGTGAATGTTTTCCAAATGATTGTGAAGAGGCATTGATAGATCAGGGAGGTGGCTTTGACAAATTCTTCTCCACTCTAGAGGCATTGATAGATCAGTGAATGTTTTCCAAATGATTGTGAGGAGGCATTGATATATGGTCAAATGTTTTTGGTTGATTCTTCCACAGATAAAAGTTATGAAGGTTGAGAAATTCCTCCACACTTAGCTACCTAGATCAAAAGAAAAATAGTGTAATCTACAAATATGATGGACACTAATTCCAAATAATTTTTTTATAGGTATATCCATCTTTTTATATTTTAAATAAAAAATTAATGTGTTATTTCTTTTCATTTATTTAATAGTATAATAAATAAATAAAATAGTGTTGAGTTATAGAATTAAGTCCTATATATATATATATATATATATATATATATATATATATATATATATATATATATATATATATATATATATATATATATATATATATATTTTGTTGTAGGATTATAGTCAAGTCTTTAGTGTATTAATTAGTATGTAAAATAGTTTTATTTTGTATTGACAAATGATACTATTTTCTTTTAAATCTTATCACCACACTTTTATAGATTTCAACTCATATAAATTGTTCCCTTTCTTAAATCAAATATGGGAGCACATAATTAATGTAGGTTAGTTATATGTTCACATATCTAACTTCTAAATTCAAAATTTATATTAAGTTCTCTGGCCTTATTTAATTGAAAATTATGATTTAATAAACTAATTTCTAAATTCATCAAATCATGCAGTAAGGTGTTGTATTTAAACTCCCCCTAAATTTTGGAAACAAATCATCTTGCACTTAGTTTCAACATAACATAACGAGAGAGAAAATTTATGAACTCAATTACAAATAAAATAATTTACACCAATACTGTTTATATGTAGGAGAATATTGCATAATTTTTTATTTTCATTGATCTTTCACTCTAATTCATAAATTTAGTGCATTCAGGGGTCTACTTAATATAAACTTGACCCTCTAAACTTGTTGGACAAGGATAAGGTACAAAAAAGAGTCTTGAAAGTAAAAACTCATTTAACACATTTGAATGAAGGTTAAGGCTTAAGACATGTAAAGAGGTTCAAATGATGGTCCCTTTCCCCATTTTTGCATTGGCTATGGTGCAACTTTATTGCACCCAACCCGTGCCTGTTCGGATGCTTGATTGTGATGTCCTTCCCAGAAAAATAATACTTCTATTTTCCTACTCCAAAATAATTTTGCCCCAACAAACTAAAATGTATATCTTACCAAGGGTACACTTACTTCTTTTTTTAAATATTCAAATAAAATTTTTTTTAAAATATTTTTTTTATTTTAATAAATTATAGATCTTAATATTTTTTATTTGAATATTTAGAGTGACATATAAAAGTTATTTTAATTTAGTTTTAAATAATTTTTTCAATATTAAATTCTTAGTTCTCACTTAAATTTATTATTATATGATATTAGAAAATTAGAATATCTTTTTTTTAAAATAAAATTAAAATTTACATATTTATTAAGTAAAATTTAAAATATTTTATACATATCAAGCTAATTTTTTATTTGAATAAAAAAAATTGTGTATATTTAATGAAAAATAAAGTTTTTGTTAGACATAATTTCTTAATTTTTTATTTTCATAATACATTGTAATTTCAAATAACATGATTATAAATCATTACATAATGTTTATTTTTGAGCTTGCCTTCTTATGGATATATGTTATATATTATAATAATTATTAGTATAGAAATATTTTGATGGAATTATAATAAAAAAATACTAGTATAGATATAATTTTAAAATTAGTTTATTTCTTTTTCTAATTTAATTCTTATTTTTAATATTTTGTAATTACTTTATTTATTTTTCATATTGACAACATTATAATGTATTATTTAAATATTAATTATGCATTACCTATTTCAATTATGTATAATTATATAATTATATACTTAAAATATAATTATTATATATAATAACTATTATAATTAATTTTAATTGATAATTCGTATAGATAATAATTATTTTAGCATTATTTTCTATTTTAAAATTATTTAAAACTAAACAAAATAGTTTTTTACATGTCATTGTGTTTATGTAGAAAACTAAACCCTAAAATATATAAGAAGAATTTATAAATTTTTACTATTGGAAAAAAAAATTAAAACTAAATAAAATATTTTATTACATTAATATTTTATTACAAATCACTAGAAATATTTGAATAAAAAATATTAATCTATATTGATTTATATTTTATTTAAAATTAAATAAAATATTTTTTATATGACATTCTAAATATTCAAATAAAAAATATTAATCTATAATTTTTACTTATTAATTAATGTATTTTATTAAAAGATAAAAAGATTATTTAAAACTAAAATTTATTTGAATATTTATAAAAAAAACTAAGTGTCCCCCTCTATAAGATATGCATTTTAGTTTTCTAGGGTGAAATTATTTTGGATGGAGTAGAAAAGCAGAAAGTATTTATTTTTCGATCACTCCCAGGGGAAGGACAACACGGTCAAGGCATCCGAACGGGCAGGGGTCGGATGCAAATATGTTGCACCATAGTTGGTGCCCCCCATTTTATGGTTGCACACACGAAATAATTGGAAAAAATGGCATTTGGGTGAAGTCCCTTTTTCAAAGGTGCTTTTGTACAAAATCCCCTAGCTAAACCTTCAAGCTTGGTTCATTTTTGTTTTCAATAAAAAATGAGTTAAGGCAATATTTTAATAGTTAAATGAATGTACCATAAGATGATATTTTGTAGGATTATATCTAATGGAAAAACATTTTAAAAAGTAATTTATAATATAGAGTTTTTATTTATTACATTTATTTTCTATTTTTAATAAACGTACATTTTAATCTTGAGCATGATTTTTTTTGTTTAACATGTTGAAAACTAAAAAATGGATACATAAAAAATGTTTAGATGCTAACATAATATCACAAAAATATAACTCAATGACTAATTTCCTTCACAAAGAATGCATATTTTTCTATCACATTTAAAAATACATAAACCAACCAATACCAAAATTATTTCACAAGGAATATGTAATTTTCCCAATAAAGGGTGGACACCTTTGTAAACCCTAACATAACACATGAGATACTCTTAACCTGAAATGTTGTAAGATTCACTCCCAACATAATAATATCTCTCCAAGCACATTTACAAACACAAGAACCTTAAAGCTCAATAAAAGAACTCACCACCTTGATCAAATCAATACATGAATCTCACTTAACCCCAAATCCATAAGCACAATAAAGAAAATCCCAACCAAGATAAAATCCTATATTAAATTGGAAATATTTTAACAGAGACTGTAGAAAATAAAGGGGATTGGAATTTTAGATTGGGAAGAAAGTGACGAGTTTGAAATTAAAGCAAAAATTCTAAACATTATGCACTCTTTTTGAGAGTTTTGAAACTTCCAGCATCCATCAAAGTTAATGGAATATGCGACTGCAGTTTTGATAGTCTAAATTATTTAAGTGTTGATGGGAATTTTCCCATACATCCCAAGCAACTTAGAAGACTGGCTATTTTAAATGGGGCAAATAGTGAGAATATTGATCACGCAAGTCTCATCTCTCTTTTTCTAAAATCATCAATACTTTTGAGCTTTACAATGTTGTTTTTACTAATTAGTTTATTTTTCCCCTTGCGCTTTCATTTGGAAAATGATGTCCAGCTGTTGCCATCTTTACACATATTGTCTTTGAGAAATTCTGCAAACCTTCCCTCTTTGCTCCAAAGTTTTGACAACCTATCCTCTCTACAATACTTAGACCTAAGTTTTGACAACCTATCCAAAGTTATGTCCACATATCTAACCTCTAAATTCAAAATTTATATTCAAGTTGTCTAGCCTTTTTTACTTGAATATTATGATTAATAAACTAATGTCTAAATTCATCAAATTGTGCATTAGGGTGGTGCATTTAAAATCAACCTGAATTTTGGAAACAAATCATCTTGCACCTAGGTTTAACACAACATATTTAGAGAACACATGGGTATGTGCAAGATCATGAGGGGCCAAACTATGCCCCTAAGTGGCAATGAAAAATTAGCAAACCAGGGTTAGTCAACTTGATGTGAAAATTTCAACTAGCTATCAACCTAATATCAAAAAGTTGTAAGAATAGAATCTGTAGAAAATTGAATGTAGTTTCTAAACTACTAGGCCTTTTTTGAAAAAAAGTTATTATGATTGGTGAAAAGTATAGATTTCAATGCAGCAGTACAAAAATTTCTAGAAAAAAATAAGAAGTAGGTGTATGTCTGACCACCTTAATCATAATCAAATGATAATATTTTATTATAAGATTTAATATATAAGTAGTAGACTCATGCCCGAATGTGACACCTATTTTTTTGTAATTTTATTCCAAAAAATAATTAATTATGAATTTTTTTGCTACAACATTTTCAGAATAAAAAAACTCCTATGTCTAACCACCTTAACTCATTCAAAAATTTACAAAATTCAAAAAAAAAAAAAATTTCCTTATAGTAGGCAAAGCATAGAATGTGACACATTTTTCAGATTTCAAAAATGTTATACCGTTTGAAAGTTATAGTCATTTTTCAATTAGTATATAAATCAACACTTTAGAGGTAACTCAATTAGAAAATAACTAATAATTACTTACTGAATCCAAAATTTGACAACAATTATATCGATAAAAAGCTGATAATCTCCTTAAGATACCCTTTTTGTTTCATCAAATTCGGGTGAAAAAAAAGTTGTCAGCTACATGGTCGAAGTCAAGAACTCAGAGAAACAAGGGAAAAACACATTTTTGAGACATTTCAATAGTTTGACCATGTAGGTTTGGGTGCACAAAGCAATACCGAGCCTAATCGGGTACCTGATATTTTCATGTACCTGATATTTTTGGGTACTCAAAAATGCCGACAGAATTTTGATTTTTCACTTTTCCCTCCCATTTCTCCATCCTTCATATGATATATTATATATATCAAAAACTATATATTAGATATTAGATTATATATATGAAATATTATATACTATCAATTATATATTAAATATTATATAATATACATTTTACATTAAATATTTTTCAATATATATTAATATTAAATGTTACATGATATATTATTTTATATATATAATATATTAATATGTATTTTACAACTATGTATGAAAGGTTGGAAGATTGCTGAAAAATCATGGATGGGAATTGAAAGAAGCAAAGGAAATCAATCAGCCATTTGAAAAATTCATGGGCGGCCATTGAGGAAAAGAGAGAGTGAGAAGGTGGCGGTGGCTGGAGAGAGGAAGAGAGAGAGAAGAAGAAGAAGAGAGAGAGAGAGAGAGAGAGAGAGAAGAGAGAGAGAGAGAGAGAGAGAGAGAGAGAGAGAGAGAGAGAGAGAGAGAGAGAGAGAGAGAGAGAGAAGGGGATGGGGAGAGAGTATGAGAGAGAGAAGGGGATGGGGAGAGAGTAGGAGAGATAGAGAGAAGGTGTGAAGGGGAGAGAGTATGAGAGAGAGAAGGGGAAGGGGAGAGAGTAGGAGAGAGAGAGAGAGAGAGAGAGAGAGAGAGAGAGAGAGAGAGAGAGGAGAGAGAGAGAGAGAGAGAGAGAGAGAGAGAGAGAGAGGGAATGGGAAGGGGACAGAGTAGGAGAGAAAGAGAGAGGGGGAAGGGGACAGAGTACGAGAGAGAGAGAGAGAAGGGGAAGGGGAGAGAGTACGAGAGAGAGAGAAGGGGAAGGATAACCAATTCATTACAATATTAATTAGTAAGGAGCAAGGCAAACTTAAATAATATCACATCATGCATTAGAAATCCAAATTCTAATTACCTGAGTTTTAAGAAAAGTGAGAAAGGTCCTAGATAGGGACATTATAGATCCACACATTGTTCAGTAGATACCTCAAGAACCCACATACATGGGAGTAGGTTTGAAGTAAGAGTGAGATTGTTTATCTGTTCAAAAATATTACTGTGTTGTACTTTTGATTAACATCCAATGATTGGATGTGAAATTCACAAATTTGATTATATTACCATTGGTTCTATTTCAAATTCTAGAAAAAAATTGATATGTGACATATGTTCATAAATTTCAGTCGACACCATTTTAAAATAACACATCAGTTTATTTTGACACTTTGAGAATATCATTAATAGGAATTGAATTGAAATTGACATAGGTCATAGGAAATAAATGCCCCAGCTATTTGTTGTCTTCTGCATTTTGAGTTTCTTATTACAATCAGGAGAAGAATATTACTCTCCAAATGGTTTTGGACAATAACATTTGTACTTCCTCCTTAAAATATTTCTTCCCTCATCTTGCTGCCTATTGATACCGATAAAGTGAATCTAGGCATTTCTGCCATGTAATGGGAGAAAAATGGTTTCCTAATTGATATGTGTCTAAATAATACATGCAAGAACCTTTTCTTTGATATTGCTCACTAACCCTTTACAACACAAAAAATGGTTACAAAAACTGGCATGTACTTGCATGAGGACATTATATATTATAGAAATCCTGCACAGAAGCAGCTGTTAAGATGCTCAAAAAGTAGTAATTGATAGCAAGTGGATAATGCAGATGGTTTAATAAACCACTATCTTCTTTACTCAAGAAACATTTGGTTCATCTGCTCGACTGGGGCATGTTTGGGAACAAACAGTCTCCATTTAAACTCAACTCTCTGGAAGCAGTTATATTTGTCAGTGGAGGAGATACACCCATTGGATCTGCAATAACTTTATGCTCACTGGAATTTTCATTTATCTTCAATTGGGATACTCTTTCCAAAATTGCATCTACCCTTTCACCAATTTGGGAAATCAATGGATCTATTTGTGGACCTCCAAAGTGTTGGTCACCTAAACGAGAACCTTGAGATGAATCAAGAACTTCTCTATGAAAGAGATCAGTACCTTGAGAAGCTCTCCACTTGTTAGCTGAATTAAAAGCTTGGACTATAGATGGCTGCCCTTTGCTATAAAATGAGGAGTGAGCCTGCCTTGCCAAAGGTGGCAATGAACTTACATTTGAGGGATAATGCCCAACATGAGTAACCTGGTTTCCCAAGTCCTATAAATGCAAGGCCATTGACGAATAGGCATTTCTAATAGAAGTATTTGTGGTGCTAGAATGAAGTGCATGACCAAATTCTTTTCCTGCTAATGAACCAATTTGAGGCTTCATTTCACATTTCTTTGTGGATAATTCCACAACACTTGTTACTTCTCTATCTGAATTTTTTGTGTCAGTGTACATGTGCACTGAAGAGCTTCTGTCACTACTTGAGCTACTAGAAGATGGTGAGTACTCATCATCATCATGTGACATAGGCTCACATGCATATCTTACTTCTTTCCTTTGCCACTTTCCCCTTCCTAGCTCTTCCCCCTTATCTATAACTTCTATCATGAGTCCAAGAAGCTCTTCCACTCTTTCCCATTAATATGCAAACATTTTTGTCTGTAACAATATTTTCTGCATATATTATGATATTGATCTGATTTGATGCACCTTTGCTATTTGATTCATACTTCCCTTTCATTTCACTTGCTTTGCTCATTTTGCACGTCATAGGCTAGGATTTGACAACGGGTATGACCTTGGTACTGTCAGCGTTAATGATAAATTTTACCTTTTAAAGCTATTAATTTTTTGTCATTTTTCTTGTATGATGCTTTTCTATACGAATTGTAGATATTCTCTAGGAAACTTTTCATTTTTTCTTGTAGGATGCCTTTGTATACAAATTTTGGAGAATCTCTGTTAAAGAGTGTGTAAGGATGGCTAAGCTGAGTGCAGAGGAGAGGGAGAGGGACTAAATTGAGAGTGCCAAGGTGGAGAGCGATAACCATGAAAATATTTTAGGGCTTGCGAAAATATGGAAATTATAATCTTCCTCCCAGAGCAGATAGTAATGAAGTTCTTTGTGCCTTAGTAGAGGAAACCGGCTGGATTGTTGAAGCTGATGGTACTACATACAAAAATGCGGTATGTATTTTTGGCCTAAATTTTATTTTTCATTTCTTTTGGTTCTTTAAAGGCATCCATCTAAATCTTAGTATTAAATGTCAAGGAATGCATGAAAATAATATGATTTCGAGCACGAGCATGAGTCCCTATAGGGGCATAGTCCCCATGACACCTATGGACACATTGGAATGCTCAAGTGTGTCTTAAGGGGTCCTATGACCCCTTCAGACACACTTGAGCATTCACAGTGTCAAAAGGGTCATGGGGACTTCCTAGGGGTCCTAGTACACCTTATCATGTGTTAGGACCCCTAGGAAGTCCCCATGCTCCTAAGGACACATTGGGATGCTCAAGTGTGTCTTAAGGGGTCCTATGACCCCTTCAGACACACTTGAGCATTCAAATGTGTCAAAAGGGGTCATGGGGACTTCCTAGGGGTCCTAGTATGCCTTATCACGCGTTAGGACCCCTAGGAAGTTTGCATGACCCCTATGGACACATTGGGATGCTCAAGTGTATCCTAAGGGGTCCTACAACCCCTTTGGACACACTTAAGAGTTCAAATGTGTCAAAAGGGGTCATGGGGACTTCCTAGGGGTCTTAGTATGCCTTATCACGTGTTAGGACCCCTAAGAAGTCCCCATAACCCCTATGCACACATTGGAATGCTCAAGTGCATCCTAAGGGGTCCTACGACCCCTTCTGACAAACTGAGTGTTCAAATGTGTCAAAAGGGGTCATGGGGACTTCCTA
Source organism: Chamaecyparis obtusa (assembly GCA_027943335.1). Taxonomy (NCBI): domain Eukaryota; kingdom Viridiplantae; phylum Streptophyta; class Pinopsida; order Cupressales; family Cupressaceae; genus Chamaecyparis; species Chamaecyparis obtusa. The sequence continues at coordinate 160,502 of BSBK01004968.1, read as the reverse complement.
GGGGTCCTAGTATGCCTTATCACGCATTAGGACCCCTAGGAAGTTCACATTACCCCTATGGACACATTGGAATGCTCAAGTGTGTCCTAAGGGGTCCTACGACCCTTTCGAACACACTTGAGTTTTCAAATGTGTCAAAAGGGGTCATGGGGGACTTCCTAGGGGTCCTACTACACCTAATAACATGTTAGGACCCCTAGGAAGTCCCCATGACCTCTATGGACACATTGGGATGCTCAAGTGTATCCTAAGGGGTCCTACGACCCCTTTGGACACACTTGAGAGTTCAAATGTGTCAAAAGGGTTCATAGGGGACTTCCTAGGGGTCCTAGTATGCCTTATCACATGTTAGGACCCCTAAGAAGTCCCCATGACCCCTATGGACACATTGGAATGCTCAAGTGTGTCCTAAGGGGTCCTATAACCCCTTCTGACACACTTGAGTGTTCAAATGTGTCAAAAGGGGTCATGGGGACTTCCTAGGGGTCCTAGTATGTCTTATCATGTGTTAGGACCCCTAGGAAGTATGCATTACCCCTATGGACACATTGGAATGCTCAAGTGTGTTTGAAGGGCTCCTACAACACTTTCAGACACACTTGAGCATTCAAATGTATCAAAAGGGTCATGGGGACTTTTGAGGGGTCCTAGTATGCCTTATCACATGTTAGTACCCCTAGGAAGTCACATGACCCCTATGGACACATTGGGATGCTCAAGTGTGTCCTAAGCGGTCCTACGACCCCCTTGGACACACTTGAGTTTTCAAATATGTCAAAAGGGGTCATAGGGACTTCCTAGGGGTCCTAGTACACCTTATCATGCATTAGGACCCCTAGGAAGTCCGCATGACCCATATGGACCCATTGGGATGCTCAAGTATGTCCTAAGCAGTCCTACGACCCCCTTGGACACACTTGAGCATTCAAATGTGTCAAAAGGGGTCATAGGGACTTCCTAGGGGTTCTAGTATGCCTTATCATGCGTTAGGACCCCTAGGAAGTCCCCATGACCCCTATGGACATATTGGAATGCTCAAGTATGTGCTAAGGGGTTCTACAACCCCTTCAGACACACTTAAACATTCAAATGTGTCAAAAGGGGTCATGGGGACTTCCTAGGGGTCCTAGTATGCCTTACCACATGTTAGGACCCTTAGGAATTCTGCATGACCCCTATGGACACATTCGAATGCTCAAGTGTGTCCTAAGGGTTTTTATGACCCCTACGAACACACTTGAGTGTTCAAATATGGAAAAATGGGTCATGGGGACTTGCTAGGGTTCCTAGTATGCCTTATCACATGTTAGGACCCCTAAGAAGTCCCCATGACCCCTATGGACACATTGGAATGCTCAAGTGTGTGCTAAGGGGTCCTTAGACACCTTCAGACACACTTGAGCATTCAAATGTGTCGAAAGGGTTCATGGGGACTTCATAGGGCTCCTAGTACGCCTTATCATGTGTTAGGACCCCTAGGAAGTCTGCATGACCCCTATGGACACATTTTAATGCTCAAGTGTGTCCTAAGGGGTCTTACAACTCCTTCAAACACACTTGAGCATTCAAATATGTCAAAAGGGGTCATGGGGACTTCCTAGGGGTCCTAGTATGCCTTATCATGTGTTAGGACCCCTAAGAAGTCTGCATGACCCCTATGGACACATTGGAATGCTCAAGTGTGTCCTAAGGGGTCCTACGACACCTTCAGACACACTTGAGCATTCAAATGTGTGAAAAGGGGTCACGGAGACTTCCTAGGGGTCCTAGTATGCCTTATCACGTTCTAGGACCCTTAAGAAGTCTGCATGACACCTATGGACACATTGGATACATCAAGTGTATCTTAAGGGGTCCTACAACCCCTTTGAACACACTTGAGCATTTAGATGTGTCAAAAGGGGTCATGGGGACTTTTGAGGGGTCCTAGTATGTCTTATCATGCATTAGGACCCCTAGGAAGTTTGTATGACCCCTATGGACACATTGGGATGCTCAAGTGTGTCCTAAGAAATCCTATGACCCCCTTGGACACACTTGAGCATTCAAATATGTCAAAAGGGGTCATAGGGACTTCCTAGGGGTCCTAGTACACCTTATCATGTGTTAGGACCCATAGGAAGTCCACATGACCCCTATGGACACATTGGGATGTTCAAGTGTGTCCTAAGCGGTCCTACGACCCCCTTGGACACACTTGAGCATTCAAATGTGTCAAAAGGGGTCATAGGGACTTCCTAGGGGTCCTAGTACACCTTATCATGCATTAGGACCCCTAGGAAGTCCCCATGACCCTTATGGACACATTGGAATGCTCAAGTATGTCCTAAGGGGTCCTACGACCCCTTAGGACATACTTGAGCATTCCAATGTGTCCATAGGGGTCATGGGGACTTCCTAGGGGTCCTAGTATGCCTTATCACACATTAGGACCCCTACGAAGTCCGTATGACCCCTATGGACACATTTGAAAGCTCAAGTGTGTCCTAAGGGTTGCTACGACCCCTACGAACACACTTGAGTGTTCAAATGTGTCAAAAGGGGTCATGGGGACTTCCTAGGGGTCCTAGTATGCCTTATCACACATTAGGACCCCTAAGAAGCCCATGACCCCTATGGACACATTGGGATGCTCAAGTCTATCTTAAGGGGTCTTACAACCCCTTCAAACACACTTGAGTGTTCAAATATGTCAAAAGGGTTCGTGGGGACTTCATAGGGCTCCTAGTACACCTTATCACATGTTAGGACCCCTAGGAAGTTCGTATGACCCCTATGGACACATTTGAATGCTCAAGTGTGTCCTAAGGGGTCTTATGACCCCTTCAGACACACTTGAGCATTCAAATGTGTCAAAAGGGGTCATGGAGACTTCCTAGGAGTCCTAGTATGCCTTATCAGGCGTTAGGACCCCTAGGAAATCTGCATGACCCCTATGGAGACATTGGACATATCAAGTGTGTCTTAAGGGGTCCTACGACCCCTTTGGACACACTTGAGCATTCAAATGTGTCAAAAGGGATCATGGGGACTTCCTAGGGGTCCAATGACATCTACTTATTCAGTATACTCAGGCCGCCAACATTACAAGGAGTCTGTAGAAAAATCTTGTGCTGGATACTTTCAAGAGGACTTGGGTTGAAACTATCTATCATCAAATCAACTCTGCAGGAATTTTTTTGAATACATTATATATATATATATATATATATATATATATATATATATATATATATATATATATATATATATATATATATATATATATATATATATATATATATATATATATATATATATATATATATATATATATATATATATATATAATACACTATATACATTAGTATATATATTATATACATTAATATATAATACATTATATATATTATATACATTAGTATATAATACATTAATATATATATAATATATTATATACATTAGTACATATAATACATTAGTGTATATATATATACACCCCATTTTATATGTAAAAGTTCAATTTTTTCTTTTGTTCCTGCCCTTTTTTTCATCTACCTAGAAATATCGGGTACCTAATTTTGGACTGGTAATATTTGACTAAAATATTCCATGTCCCGACAGACTAGAGAAGCATAGGAGTTCAGACTTTATCATGGGTTGCAGGAAAAAAAAATGAGATTTGGGGCCCATTTTTTATTTTTTGTCAACTTGTGGTCTCACCATGGGAAGTAGCAGTCGTCGAAAGGCTAAACGGAAGAGGAAGGTGATGAATGAAGAAATTAAAGCATATAGGGAAAATCACAGAAGAAGGAGAGAAGGTATGTTAAACATTAATCAAGGTGACCCCGTAAATGTAGTTGCAAGTGAAGAGGATGTTGAATTTGAAAATAATATGGAAATTAATTTTGTGAATGAAAATGTAGATTTGGGGAATGACAATGAATGGAATGAAGATGAAAATGTACAGATGGAGATTGAAAATGTAGACTTAGGGAATGAAAATGTTGCACAAGAACCACATGGACATTACACATCTCCAAATTATATGCGAAATGAAGTCCCTTGCAATAAAGATAATCAATCTTCAAATTTGGGGCTTTGAAGAACACCCAAATGGTTAATTGAAATTGAGGAGAATATTATGAATAATTGGTAAGGAAAGAGGTCACATAGAACCGTTAGGTTGTGGGCTTCAAGACTTGATGATCAATTTTTTGGAAACAAGACATTGGTTGAGCAATGTCAAATTTTTGTGTAGTTGTTAAAGATGCAAAAGATGAGAGCCGTGATTGTGAAATTGAAGGTTCATGTGAACAAGAAAATGGAGAGAAATGCCATTGTTATGAAGAATCTTTTCAGTGCTCTCAATAGCATTGGGAAGACTAGTGGAGAAAAAGACAAGAGAGTTGCTCAGAGGGTTATTACAACCTCCTTAGTAAGTCATCAGTTGAGAAAGGCTCGTTTGATGAGACAAAATTGTGTTGACTTCAATATAGCTCATAAAACTTTGGGTAGAGCACTTGCAAGAAGGGAAAGACTTGATGATTTGCTTCAAATTGATACATGGGCTTATGGTGGGAGACTTCTATGTTTCAATAAGAAGATAATAGATGTTGTCAAGGATGAAATTCAATAATTTTGGGATGCTAACTCAAGAGTGTCACCAAATGTGAAGGATGTCTTGAAGTTGAGAGTTGGCAATTGAGACCCGCACTTCACATCCTAAAAATTATCTGGAGGTAAGTCAAACAATGTTGTAAAAATATTTGTGAGACACATCCAACATTGAAAATATCACAAAGGTCTTTTGAATCCATTAAGCCATTTTATTGTGTACCCCTTAAGATTTGGAATACATGTTGCAAATATCATGTTGAGTTTTCAATGCATTATGAATTATTACGGTCCATTCGTTATACTTTGTATACTAATGAAATGCTAGAGGATTGTGGTGCAAGTGGTCTTCCCAAATCATCAAGAGACTTGCTAGATTAGTTTTTATGTCATAGAAATGATGGTTATTTATTTTATAAAAAGATTTCTTAAATGCCAAGTGCTCAGAATGTGGTGGCTTGTCCAAGTTTAGAACATGTTTTCATGAGGGTTTAAAACACAATTTTGGAAAGACACTCATCCAAAAAAAGGTATATGAAACAGTGAAATATATATTGAAGAGTGGAGGTGAAGGCTCTAGATGTGAGTTAGTTGCAAAAGAATACAATGTTGCTAATTTTATCTCAGATTTCAAGACAAATCTTTTTTACAAGTATGCAAGGCATAGTCATAGGTCTCAATGGTTGGATCAACAATTCAGGACATGTAAGGACACTTTCCCCATTGGAACTATTATATCCATTGTAGACTTTGCGGAGAACTATACATTGCAGCCCCAAAATGAGACTCAAGCTCAATATTACAATTCCATTCAGGTTGCTATTTTTGTACACATCACATATAGACATTCCCCTGATAGTACAAAAGATGAGCAAAAGATAATCAGAGAGTACCATTTTTATATGAGCGATGATAGGTCTCACTCTCATGAGTTTGTTCAACATTGTTTCCAGAACTAGTTTGACTTCTTGCATAAAAATGGTATAGCTATGGATAGGCATCTCATTTGGTTGGATAATTGCACCGGTCAATTTAAGAATGCCAGAATGTTTTATTGGTTGTGTAGAATGCATGTGGAGAGAGGTGTACCTCATATTTGGATTTTTTTTGAGTCGGGGCATGGGAAAGGGGAGCATGATGGAGTAGGTGTGTGTGTGAAGAGAGCTCTAGTTAAGGATCAATTGAGGATTTTAGGTGTTGTACTTCTTGATGCTCATTTTATTGTTGATTGGTGTACTTTAGCATTGTCACAGGGGGGGAATCTTGATTCTACAGTGCGTAGATTATTTTGGTCGGTTGAGGAGGGAACTATAGGAGATAGATGGGATTGTCAAACAGTGAAAGACTCTTCAAAAATGCATTCATTCTGAAGCTCCAATAGTAGTACATGGACCATTTGGACACAAGATTTGTCTTGTTTTTGCCCCATATATTTTCAGTATGATTGGGATCATTATGAGTCAAGTGAGTGGGTGGATACATGGGTTCCACAGTATCTAACTCCTTTATCTTTGACACTCTCTATAAGAAATGATGACGTGGAAACTTCATTTGAGTATGACCATCTTTCAGATCTTCTAAAGCCAGGAGATGTTTTTGCATTGGTTGCACTACAAGGGAATGATAAGAGGTCAAATTATTGGTTAGCACATTGTGTATGAGGTAAATAGAATCTTGTACAACTGATGACAGATGGTGATGGGTTCACATACCCTATTGGTTTAGTTGTTGTTGCGGGAACATGGCTGCAAACATACATGATTAGAAAGAATGGAATTCCCGCATTTGAAGATTATGAGAAGCACAAAACTATTCTCATGTATTCATACCTTGTTATAGCAACAAATGTCAAGTTGTCAAAGCATCAAGGAAGACCAAAGACAAAAGAACTTTGGACTATTAGTATTGTTGATCATGAATCACTGTTGGAGACCCTGAAGAAAAGAGATGACCCTTCAGGAACACTTGACTAGGTAATACGTTAACTTAATGCATTATTTTCTAAGTTCGTTAAGCTTAATTTCAATACATTAATTTCATCTTTCTTAGATTGTATTTTGAGTCAATAAACTTGGTTTTGTATGTGGATTGTAACTTGTGCAGGAGCACCTATGAAGACAACTATGGTCACCATGGATCCAATCAAAGATAGAAAGACAAAAGGATCCTTAATGGTTAATTGAGATCTTTTGAAGCCTATAATGGCAATTTGTAACAATCAATTTGATTTAAAAGTTAAATGTTCTAGAAGTCTTGATAAGGACTTATGACCAAAATCATGTATGGGTGGCCAATAGTGCCAACAAGGGATCTTACATGTCATTTACTTATGTCATTTGCATGGTTTGAATTCTTACATGTTTGATTGTTGTTTCTAATGCTTTAAGGATATTATTTTTTATCATTTAAAACAATCTATAGAAGTTAAACCTCAAACATAATAAGATCCATGAACAAGGTATTCTAGAGTCAAGAAAAACAAATGTCCTAATATTAAGTCCTTATTATTGGGTTTTAAGAGGGGTAGCAGAATATTAAAAATAATTGAATTTTAGTAGAGTGCTGACTAGCTTAATCATGATTAGTTTCACAATTAAAATTTCAAACATACCACTAATAGTCATTGCAATGGAACTAGGTCAAGAAAAGAAGTGTGCATGCTTTCCCATTTGGGTCTTCTCTTGTTTCAGAATGAAAACCTAATTGTTTCCACTGTAGACAAGGACATGTTCCCAAGGACTACTTACTTAATCTGTAAAACACAACTACTTGCAGGCTGCCTAGTGTACCATGATGCATTGTGTGTTTTATGGTTTGCAAGTGACATGCTTTCTGAGTTTGCATAGAAGAGTATAAGGGTTAAATTTTTCATTACTGAAAATGGTGTGGAATATAAGTTGGTGGTTCACTTTCATGACATTGTAAACATGAGTGAAAACCCCATTCCGCCCATGGAGTCACTAGAATGATGGTGTCCACGCTCAACCCAAGTGACCCCAAGGTGCATTAAGTATGATTAGGCAGTGATCTTCCGAGGCTCGTATCTTGGACCTCCTGAGAGGTATTGAAAAATAGTCAAGGGCTATGAGATTATGATTCTAAGGTCTACAATAACCTCTCTTAGTTTTGGGCGATTTGACTTTGTTTACATTTGGCAAGGTGATCTCAGTCGATGCCAAAACTTGTAGTGAGGGTCATTTGGAAGTAGCTCAACAGTATATCTTTCAAACCATCCATCTAGGCATCAAACCGTCTACTCCATTAGCTCTGGTTGGCCAGGTAAATACCATTAACAACCCCATTCCACCCATGGAGTCACTAGAATGCTTGCAACCATGCTCGACCCAAGTGACCCCAAGGTGCACTAAGCACAATTGGGAAGTGATCTTTTGAGGCTTGTATTTTGGGCCTCATGAGAGGTATCAACAAACCATAAGGGGCTAGGGGATCATCTTTCTAAGGTCTACCATAACCTCTCTCTATTTTGGGCGATTCAACTTCATTTGCATTTTGCAAGGCGATCTCAGTCGATGCCAAAACTTGTAGTGAGGGTCAGTTGAAAGTAGCTCAGTAGTGTATCTTTCAAACCATTCATCCTGGCATTGAACCATCTGCTCCATCAGCTCCAGTTGGTTGGGTAAACACCACTGACAACCCCATTGTACCCACGGAGTCATTGGAATGCTTGCGACCACGCTCGACCCAAGTGACCCCAAGGTGCACTAAGCATGATTGGGCAGTGATCTTATGAGGCTCGTATCTCAAACCTCATGAGAGGTATCGAAAAACCGTCAGGGGTTGCGAGATCATGATTCTAAGGTCTACAATAACCTCTCTCGATTTTGGGTGATTCAACTTCATTTGCATTTGGCAAGGTGATCTCAGTCGATGCCAAAACTTGTAGTGAGGGTTAGTTGAAAGTAGCTTAGCAATGTATCTTTCAAACCATTTGTCCTAGCATCAAACCATCTACTCCATCAGCTTTGTTTGGCTAGGTAAATGCTAGTGACAACCCCATTCCACCTACGAAGTCACTAGAATGCTCGCAACCACGCTTGACCCAAGTGACCCTGAGGTGCACTAAGCACAATTGGGCAGCGATCTTCTAAGGCTCGTATCTCAGACCTTGTGAGAGGTATTGACAAATTGTCAAGGGCTGCAAGATCATTTTTCTAAGATCTACAATAACCTCTCTCAATTTTGGGTGATTCGACTTCATTTGCATTTGGCAAGGCGATCTTAGTTGATGCCAAAACTTATAATGAGGGTTAGTTAAAATTAGCTTAGTAGTGTATCTTTCAAACTATCCATCCTAGCATCAAACCATCTACTCCATCAGCTCTAGTTTTCCGAGTAAACACTAGTGACAATCCCGTTCCACCCACGGAGTGGTTGGAACACTCGCGACCATGCTTGACCCAAGTGACCCTAAGGTGTACTAAGCATGATTGGCCAGCGATCTTCCAAGGCTCATATCTCAAACCTCATGAGAGGTATTGAAAAATTTTTAGGGGCTATAGGATTATGTTTCTAAGGTCTACAATAACCTCTCTTGATTTTGGGCAATTTGACTTCATTTGCATTTGGCAAGGCGATCTCAGTTGATGCCAAAACTTGCAGTGAGGGTCAGTTGAAAGTAGCTCAGCAGTGTATCTTTCAAACTGTCTGTCCTGGCATCGAACCATATGCTCCATCAGCTCTAGTTGGTTGAGTAAACACCAGTGACAACCCCGTTCTACCCACAGAGTCATCAGAACGCTCGTGACCATGCTCAACCCAAGTGACCCCAAGGTGCACTAAGCATGATTGGGAAGTGATCTTTCAAGGCTCATATCTCAGACCTCGTGAGGGGTATCGAAAAACCATCAGGGGCTATGGGATTTTGTTTCCAAGGTCTACAATAACCTCTCTTAGTTTTGGGCTATTTGACTTTGTTTGCATTTGGCAAGGCGATCTTAGTCAAAGCCAAAACTTGTAGTGAGGGTCAGTTGAAAGTAGCTCAGCAGTGTATCTTTCAAACCATCCATCCTGGCATCGAATCGTCTGCTCCATTAGCTTTGGCTGGCAGGGTAAATTTCATTGACAACCCCATTCCACTCATAGAGTCACTGGAATGCTCGCGACCATGCTCGACCCAAGTGACCCCAAGGTGCACTAAGCATGATTGGGCAGCGATCTTTTGAGGCTCATATCTCAGACCTCGTGAGAGGTATCAAAAAAAAAATAGGGGCTACAATATCTTGTTTCTGAGGTCTACAATAACCTCTCTCAGTTTTGGGCAATTTGACTTCGTTTGCATTTGGCAAGGTGATCTCAGTCTTCGCCAAAACTTGTAGTGAGGGTCAGTTGAATGTAGCTTAGCAGTGTATCTTTCAAACCATCCATCCTGGCATCAAACCATCTGCTCCATCAGCTCCATTTGGTCGGGTAAACACCAGTGACAACCTTGTTCCACCCATGGAGTCACTGGAACGCTCACGACCACGCTCGACCCAGGTGACCCCAAGGTGCACTAAGCATGATTGGATAGTGATCTTCCGAGGCTCATATCTTAGACCTTGTGAGAGGTATCAACAAACCATTAGGGGCTATAGAATTGTGTTTTTGAGGTCTACAATAACCTCTCTTAGTTTTGGGCGATTCGACTTCATTTTCATTTGGCAAGGTGATCTCAGTCGATGCCAAAACTTATAGTGAGGGTCAGTTGAAAGTAGCTCAGTAGTGTATCTTTCAAACTGTCGGTCTTGGCATCAAATCATTTACTCCATCAGCTTTGGTTGGCTGGGTAAACACTAGTGACAACCCCGTTCTGCCCACGGAGTCACCGGAACGCTCGCGACCACGCTCGACCCAAGTGACCCCAATGTGTATTAAGCATGATTAGGTAGTGATCTTTCAAGGCTCATATCTCAGACCTTGTGAGGAGTATTGACAAACTATTAGGGGCTACGAGATCCTATTTTCAAGGTCTACAATAATCTCTCTCAATTTTGGGCAATTTGACTTCGTTTGCATTTGGCAAGGCGATCTTAGTCGATGCCAAAACTTGTAGTGAGGGTCAGTTGAAAGTAGCTCAGCAGTGTATCTTTCAAACCGTCTATCCTAGCATCGAACCGTTTGCTCCATCGACTTCAATTTTTTGAGTAAATGCCAGTGACAACCCTATTCCACCCACGGAGTCACTAGAATGCTCGCAACCACACTCGACCTAAGTGACCCCAAGGTGCACTAAGCATGATTGGGCAATGATCTTTCAAGGATCATATCTCAGACCTCATGAGAGGTATCAACAAACCATCAGGGGCTATGGGATCATGTTTTTGAGGTCTACAATAAACTCTCTCAGTTTTGGGCGATTCGACTTCATTTGCATTTGGCAAGGCAATCTTAGTTGATGCCAAAACTTGTAGTGAGGGTCAGTTGAAAGTAGCTTAGTAGTGTATCTTTCAAACCATCCGTCCTGGCATCAAACTGTTTGCTCCATCGGCTCTGGTTGGCCGGGTAAATGCCACCTACAACCCCATTTCACCCACAGATTCACTAGAACGCTCACGACCACGCTTGACCCAAATGACCCCAAGGTGCACTAAGCATGATTGGGTAGTGATCTTCCAAGGCTTGTATCTAAGACCTCATGAGAGGTATCGACAAACTATCATGGGCTACAGGATCATGTTTCCAAGGTCTACAATAACCTCTCTCAATTTTGGGCGATTCAACTTCGTTTGCATTTGGCAAGGCAATCTTAGTTGATGCCAAAACTTGTAGTGAGGGTTAGTTGAAAGTAGTTCAGCAGTGTATCTTTCAAACCATCTGTCTTGGCATTGAACCGTCTACTCCATCAGCTCCAATTGGCTAGATAAATGCCACTGACAACTCCGTTCTGCCCACAGAGTCACTGAAACACTTGCAACCACAATCGACCCAAGTGACCTATCAACACAAGTGCTACATTTCTCTGTGAATTTAATAAACCCCAATATGATGAGTTATATACATAGTGAGTATATACATAGTATTGAAACAATGTAGTACTAAGTGGCTCAAGTGATTATATATAATGGTATGAAACATAGGAACATAGAAAATCTATAGAAGTTAAACCTCAAACATAATAAGCTCCATGAACATGGTATTCCAGAGTAAAGAAAAATAAATGTAACTTCAACAAGATATAATTTAAATCATAATGATAATCATAGTCAAGATATAACTTCACCAATCAATTCCATAAACATGAGTAATAAATATGTATACAAAAGTGAATAAGGGTAAAATGGCATCACCACTATTCAAATGTAAAAAAATGTATGTGGATAGATGTATGGGGTAAAATATGAGATCTACTCTGAAATCCAAATTTCCAAAGGAGAGATCCAATTTGATCAACCAAGAGGTTAATGCACAATCGAATCAATCTATGAAGAATATGAAGGAGAGAGAAAAATCCAATGTTTCCCTATAAAGGAATTATGCTTGAAATTTGAAATAATTGAAATACAAATACTAACATCAAATTAGGTCAAATCTGGAAAATACCAATTTCTGATGTCTGTGTACTTTTAGGCAATTTTGCAACCAGTTTTAGACTAGAAATGCTGAGATGAAGAAAACCCAGAAATCTTTTATCTTTCTGATGACAAGTAGTCTTTGACCCTCATAAAAGGTCAAAGGCTAGATTCTTTATTTGAAGGTCAATTCTGACTTTGTTCGTAGATCTCGAAAGTTCACCGAAAAGGGTATCCAAATCTGCTCTCAGATCTGAAATTTCACACCTGTACCTACAAGAAAATGGGGGTTTTGTTTGTATGGGGGGTTTGCCTTGTTCAAACTCAAATTTAGGAATTAACCTTGAAATTAAATTGAAATTTAGTATGCATAAACAAAGCAATTGAAACTATTCACCTTGCTTATGTTGAAGTCCTTGTAGAGGATTCAAATCCTCAAATCCACAAGTAGGAATGCTTCAATGGATGTAGAATGAATGTAGGATGTCTCCAATCAATGACATTTGATCTTCAACACTAATCTTGAATTGATCTTTGCATATGAGGAGGCTTGGATGAATGTAGAAGGATGGATCTTCAAGGGGGCTCCAAAGAGATTGAATCCTTCAATGGATAACAGGGGATCTCCTTGACGGATGAATGCTTGAACACTTGAATGCTTGAAGGCTTGCTTGAATGCTTGAATTCACTTGCTTGTACTTGAGAGCTTGCTCATGAAATTGCTTGAGATGTGATGTGAAAATGAGAGAGGAAGGCCTCCTTTTATAGTGAACTAGGGCACAATCCTCTAGAGGGGCCACCTTAGAGAATTAAATCCTAATTAGGTCATAACCTTTAGAAAATATACCTAAATTAAATGCAATTTAAGGATTTACCATTTCAAAACCCGAAATGGCTGATCCGGAGGCAGGAAAACAAATATCCCCGAAACCCGACACTTGGAATTCAAGGAAAATTGAAATTTGGACAGGAGGGTCAAGGACAAGCTCGAACTTGACAAGGTCAGGATCAAGGTCAATCTTGACCTGGTCAGGATCGAGGTTGACTTTGACCCCATAAGATTGACTTTGACCTTATGGTCAAAAACCTTAGGATCCTATCCCAGAGTGCTAGGAAATAGAGATATGAAGTGAAAATCAGGTGCAAAGGAAAGCATAATAGGGGGAAAAGCCAGATACACGCAAAGACCCGATCAAGGCACTTAACATGACCCCAGATCACTCACTCAGAGGGCTAAATTCTCTTATCATGGAAATGCTTCCATTTTAAGACAATACAAAAAGATGACACAAATAAAACATAAAAATGAACATGTTCTATATATAGAAAGTATCAAATGTATCAAAAGTGTCTCCATATACAAATATGGCACATGCCATTTTAAAATGTCTACAAAATCAATGTTTCAAGGTGTACAATGTGGTATATATGCCATCTCAAAATGTGCCAAGTGGAATCTCTAAATGACCACAAAACTAAAACTACATCGTATGCATTAGCGGGATCATCAAAATGTAGCCTCTTTGAAGAAGTGTTTGGCTCTGATTGATCCTGCAAAAAAAATGAGTTCAAACCCAAGTTAGATTGCTTACTTTATATGATTTGTACATATATATATATATATATAAAATTCATAATTCAAACACTAATTTAATTAAAATTATAACTAAATACAAATATTTGTACGTGGCCTCTCGGTCGCCTACCACGATCAGGTGTCCTAGCATAAGTCCTTGGTAGCGAAGGGACCATGCCAACAATACCAACTCTGACCTATAAATATATATTTGCAATAATGAGATTAGTAGAGTGGTGCAACATAGAGTAATAAATCTACAAAATAGGATGATAGCATAATAAAATTACAAATTGATTAAACTAAAATTAAAACTGACATCTGGTGATCCCTCCTCTGGAATAGTGGGCTGGGTCAACAAAGATACGAAAGATTCTCATGGCCCTCCATCACACTAGGAGTAACCTATGAGAGTAAAAATATTGTCAATTATATATAAATGTACTTCATCATAACAACCCTGGTTATAAAATACAAATAACAATATGTAAAAGTCTACATACAATCAGGCTATCACTCTGAATTGAGATGCCCATCAGCCTAGGCTCCCGAACCCATGTCAAGACATCATCAATAGCCACACCCTATACAATAAAGTGCAAGTAAAATATTTATTACTACATGTACACTAGAAAAAGTATCTTCATAGGATTAGTATTGACAATAATTGAGATAAAAACTAAATAAACCACAATAGCAATCTATCTAAGCTAGAAATTGACAATTAAGCATCCTATGGTTCTCTAACTAAGAATGTTAATGCAAAGCTCTCAACAAGCTCTTATTAATGACAGTCCTAGAATGAGAAAGATAAATGATTAAAGCTAAAGCTAATTGTTCAATTCCAAATTGAAAGCTAAATTAAATCTAGATTTCCATTGTAAGCTCAAATTGCAAGAGGTTCAATGCAATTCTCAGATGTGTGGTTCTTATTTATGAAGAATTTGGTCTTCCTTTTATAGATTTTCCCAATGGTAGGGGGTGTAGTGTAGTTGATCATGATTAAGCCCTGGTTGAGTCCTTGGTTCCACCCTTTGAAGACAATGCAAAGTTTGTGTCCTCAAAGCTTGGGACAAGTAGACAAGATCAATGGACAAGATTCCTTTTCACTTTGAGTGATTGAGATTGAATTTGGCTTGATCCATGTGAATGCCTTTCCTCAAATCCTATTGGTTGATTGAATTTCTTCCCTTCATGGTTGTTGAGGGAAATTAGGATTTATTAATTGATTTAAATTGATTTGTTTAGCCATGTATCCTTTGAATGGGTTCAATTTGATTCAATCCAAGACTATACAATTAATTGATTTAATTGTATTTTGATTTGATTACATTTGATTAAAATGCTCTTAATTTTGATTTATCTCGAATTAAGACTTGATTTTAATTTTGATTGGCTAATTATGCATTGTGATTCAATTACTTCAATTTTGTCCTTGATTTTCTTTGATTTGCATTGATTTGTTATTGAATTAATCTTTGTCCATTTTCAGGTTATTACAAATGCCCCTCTTTGAGTTGATGTGCAAAGCATGTCGATTCAAAGAATACTCTGATCTTTCTTGATGATATGTCTTGATTCATTGATGGTCGATCTTTGATGTTTTTTTTTTTTTTGATGGTTGATCCTTGATTCCTGATACGAGATTGATGCAGATTTGATTGATATGATACTCTCAATTGATGCAGTTCTGATGATCTTTCTAGTGATGGTCATTCTTTGATTAATCCTTGATGATTGATTACTTGATATGATGGTTGATTCCGATGAAAAATCTTGATGTGATATCTGATTGGATGATCGATTTCTTGATGTGATGCCCCATTGATTACAAAAAATTTCCTGATAAAAGCTTTCGCTTTGATTTGATGATTAGTTTCTTGATTGTCAATGATGTTGCTACTGATGTTGATTTTGATGATATTGTTGCTGATGTTGATCTGATTATCCAATGGTATGCCCCCTCGAAAATGAAATAAAATTCCAATTGATTTGATAGTTGATTGAATTTGGATGATGTTGGTCATTTTATATTATTAAAGTTCATATTTATAATGAATTTTATTTTAATTTCCGATTTTGATGTTATGTCCGTTTGAATTCAAATGCCCTGGTTTTGATTAATCTGATGATTAAATTGCTTTATTAGATTAATTTTGATGAAAAGGTCCTTGCTTAGGTCAAAGTTACCTCTTTTTAGGTCAAAAAGCTATATAAAGGGGTCAAAATCCCTTTTTTACTATTCATTTTTACCTTTCACTTTTGACTTTTACCCTCTCTGAGCTTTTGACTTTCGAGGATGTCTGTCCCTCTTCGCGAGCATTGGTTCAAGAAATGTTGCCATTATCAGAGTCTTCTTGGCTCAAAACCTTCAGTGAGTCCTTGTACCTCTTTATTTTTTTTCATTCATGCATTTATTTCAATTTTTTGCAAATTTTTCCTGTTAAGTAGCCTTTTTTCTCTATTTTTTCCTGATTGGGTGCTTTTACCTATTTTAAGGGCGCTTTTGCCTTTGAAAGTGTGCTTCTGCACTTTTAATGAGCGCTTCCGCAAATTGATTAAGCACTTTCACTCTCCAATTTTAAGCCCTTCTCCACTTTTGCAATCTTTTTGTGTGCTTTCAATCATGTTTTTCACTTTTACAACTTTTATGAGCGCTTCCGCTATATCTTTGGGCGCTTTCAATTCTTTTCCCGCTTTTACAACATTAATATGCACTTTCACACCTTTAAGCAACGCTTTTGATTTTTTAAACTTTTTACACCATGAAATAGCGCTTTCACTTTGTAAAAGTTTTAAATTTTGTTCAAGTCCACTCTTTTAATTTTTCTTCCACGTCGTTGATCAGTTGATAGTTTAAGTTCCCAATCTTGATATTTTGCAACAAGTTGTGATATGTCAGTATGAGTCAGTTACAGTTAGGATGTCATCAGTCAATCTAGATTCAGATGATGGGTGAGGATAAAATTTCTGTTCTATTTGAGAAGAAACACAAAATTTGATTGTGGTTTAATAGATTTATAAATTTTTGTGATTGACTTAGGATAGTCCCAATAATTTTTGATTTCAATGTTGATGTGTTTGAACTTGCTTTTTATAGGAGGATCTTGGGTCTTTACATATCTATGGTTTGTATCCTTTGTCATGGGATATGATACCTAATTTGAGTGTTGTGAACCATTGTCTCATTGCTCGGTGTGGCTTGTCTTTCCAACTTTATCTTCCTCGATTCTGAGTGAATCGGGGTCTCATTACTGCTATGGCCGAGCATTGGCACTCAGACCATAGCACTTTTCATCTTCCCATGGGGGAGATGAAGATTATACTGGAGGATGTATATCGCATTCTATAATTGCCGACTCGAGGAGAGCTCATATACTATGATTCTGTCTATGATGGTTCAGCATGTCGACAAGTCTTTGGTGATCCTTCTATTGGTGATCAACATATTCAGTGGGCTCAGTTCATTTCATTCCCTATTTTACCAGCTGTCCTTGGTACTCTGATCGGTGGTTTCCTGCTTCCTGATAGGCATGGACATGGTTTTGTTGTTGGGTGGGGTCCCATTCTGGAGGATTTTTTGGCAGATCCTTAGTGGTTTGACTAGGTTTCTTGTTTGTTGGCTCAGTTATATCATGACTTACATACTATCATCTATAAACATTCTACCACCTTGACTGCGGGAGCTATTTTGTTACAACTTTGGACTTGAGAGCACCTCCTAGTGACATGTCCTATGACATCATGGGATCATCATCCAGGTTGGTCTTTTGCATGGATGTATAGTGGTATCATTATACAGACCCATATGGGTAAGCTGGATTACTAGTGACATCGGATTGATGACATGGATTCTATCATTTGGAGGCCTTATCTTAGATGTGAGGCTTGGCCCAAGGATGATGGTGAGCTTTCAAACATGTTCTGCCCTTGCTGGATGATCGGTCATTCTACATTTGTTATAGAGAGATTCTATTTTTGCCATGTTTTCCATCAGTATGGGCATGTTTAGGATATGTCACAGGGCGTAGCTATGTATGCTCGTGTGCAGGCTAAGAGGTCATTGTGGGGGCCATGTGTATATTTTGGTATAGCTGTATGAGAGATATGAGACCTTGGCTATCATCCCTGGTCTCCTAGATCATAGGTCATGGATGCCAGTATTACTGATGAGTATGGTGCCTGGTTACATCGATATCCTTTTCCCAAGTTTACTGATCTAGCTGAGAGGATTCCTAGCATTGAGGAGCTACCAGATGGGGATGATGGGGCTAGTGGAGATGATGATGATGATGATGGAGATGATGGTGAAGGTGGTGGTCATGGTAGAATCAAGCGTCGATGTGGATGATGGGGTCATCATGGAGCTAGAGCAGGTAGGGTACAGATGCCAGTGTTAGCTGCTACTCTGATTCCTCCTAGGGGTGATGATCAGTGTAGAGGTGGATGGGTTGACAAGATTTTGCATCAGGTGGCTAGGGATCCTATATAGAGGCCTCGAGCTAGATGAGAGAGTTGTTGATGCCGATATAGCGTAGGTATTACTTGATCAGGCACAGGGTCCTCCTGCTTAGTAGGTAGGTTGTTCCTCCTATTGTTCCTCCCATTGTTCCTCAGGCTCCTTCAGCTCAGGCACATGCTTCTACCTCGATGCCTTCATCTTCTTCACATCCATCTTCTTCTCACTTTGTTCCATCTTTGAGTGATCCATCTTCTTCAGCAATGTCTTCTTCTTCGATTCCACTTCCACAGTCTTCTACAGCTCAGGGTCATGCCTAGCCTCGTCATCAGATGTTGCCTCTTTGCAGTCTCAGATATCATCTATTCAGTAGTAGGTTTCACAGATGAGCTTGATGATGTAGATTTTTATGGCTACTAAGAGTCAACATGGATTACAGGCTAGTTTGAGTCGACCTCCTGATGGTGCTCCTGATCGTGATGGTACTGATGGTGCGGGTGACTCTATCAGTTGATTTCTCATGAGCTATTTCCATTGCTTCATTTGTACTTTGATCTCCTTTTTGTTATCATGATTGAGACATTGGACCCTTGTTATATCATTTTTTATCGATTTGATGTTGTTTATGTTGATACTTTGATATCTAATGGACATTGATCTTTAGATATCACTTTTTATGATCATGTTATAGACTTTGATATATCATTGATGTATGATGATCGTACCATGGACTCTAATACTTTCTTTGATATATTTGATTATATATGATGTCATTATGTGTTGGATACCACTTCCAGATGTTTTTCATGATATGCAGCTCTATGTTATTCTATATGCTATATGCTTTATTTAATGCTTTTCAGAATGCAATTTTCAATGTATGCATATGTCCTAATGATGTCTAAATGATTTGTCTTATGTATGACCTAGAATAGATGAATGCAATAGTGATGATATTACTTATAATGGATAATGAATCTAATGAATGCATTTCTTTTGATATGTGATGAATCTATGAATGTTATTTACTTGATATGTAAATGTGATGTAATGATGCAATAATCATGAGCTTTTAATGACTAATGATATATGTAATATGAATGAATGACACTATCATGTATGATGTGCCTTTAATGCTGGATGGTCTTAATGAATGTAATGAATGATTTCTAACTAATGCAATGTACTTAATGGATGCACCTTAAATGAGATGAATGCAATCTAATGAACTTTCAAATGTATGCAATCTAATGATAGTGATGGACTTAATGATTAAAATGTTGGACACACTTAATCAATGCAAGACTTGATGAAAATGACTTAATTAAAGCAAGTGACCTAATGAAATGCACTTTGTTTACGATTTCCAACACACTCGATCTTATATAGTCATTTTTTTATGATCTTTTGTTTTTTGATTTGTGTACACCCCCTTTTTAATTTCCCCTTGCAAATTAAGCTAAGAAAGGCAAAACAATATATACAATGCACTTAATCTAAGATGAATGCAGCTAACTGTCATTATTCAAAATTTGGAGCTTATAATCATCATTGAGCATTTTTTGGAATCCTATTTTAGTACAACCATCACTAGTTCAACTATAATGATATGAATACTTTTTGCACCTCTTTATTTTCTTTCCCATCTCTCTTCGGTATGACTATCACTGATTGAAGCCAATCATGAGAGTGAGAATATCAATTTTGTCAGATTCTATGTTGCAAGTGGATTTTGGTATTATGATATTAAATATCAAAATAGCCAAGGTATCCTTTTGCGTAAACAAGAAGAAATCTTAGTTTTATCCTATATACAAGTCCTCGATGATTCTTTGATGATCATGTCCTTAGAAAAATAATACATGATTTAAAACTTTGATTTTAAGATAGTCATTCAGAAATCAAGAAAAATATCATCCTTTCATCAGAGCTTATCTAGTCTAAAACTTTCATCAATTCGCTAGAAAGATATGATTTCATCAATTGAGTCAACACTTAGAAAATTGTTTGCATTGTTTTTCAAATCCATACTTCAAGTGTAGTTCTATCCATTTCATACTTTTAATCCTAATAAAGATAAGGTCATGTAAGCTCTTGGATCAAATGTTGCGTTTAGGTTCAAATTGGATTAGATTGTAGATTTGATTAAGTGTTCCTCTTTCAAATTTGATGAATTGATTCCATGATTTCATGAAACTTGTTTTGATGAATCCTTTCTCCTTTTGAGTAGATTGCCCCCAGTTTGAGATTAATTTCACTAGTGAGATTTAGGACAATTTGCAGATTAGGTGACCAAAAATTTGAGGTATTGTCAAATGCAAATGTGGGGTTTTATTATGCAATATATACAAATGCTGGTGGATGCAATATTTACAAGGTGACCTTCTAGGTATACGACTGACTTGGAATTTTAATGGCACCTATTTACCAGGTTTTCACTGATTGAATAGATCTTGCTCTTTTTTCTATTTTTAAAGCTTTTCTCTTTTTTTGCTACCAAGGCACCTATTTGCTAGATTTTCACCAAAACACTTTTTTTTTTCCTTTTTTTTTTTCAATTTTTTTTCGACATCATCAAGGTGCCTATTTACTAGGTTTTCACCAAGACAACATCCTTTTGAGGATCATATATGAATGTTTTTGCTTTCTTCATGCTCAATTTTCTACTATTTTCTATCTTTTCTATTTTTCAACTATTTTTAGTATTTTCAGGATCTCTTTTGATTATGTACAATAAATATGATGCTCTTCATCTGATACTCTTTATACTCTTTCATATACCTTATGTATAGAACCTCTTTAGATGTATGCTATTGATAGGTTCTTGTAGCTCCTCTCCATCACAATCTACTAGTTTGTAGGTGTCGGTCCCAAAGTTTTCAACAATGATAAATGGTCCTAACTGTACACACTAAAATATGCACTTCTATGAACCATTACTTGCAAGGTTGCTCAAGAGTGAGGCCTCACAAAGCGGCTCATAGCTCTCTATGCATGGAGTTGCAAGGGACTATGAGTTTTGCTCTTAGCTAGAGCTACAAGAAGGTGACCTTGCTAGTCAACCACACAATGAGAGATTCAAATGAAGACAAGGGCAACAATGCCAATATCCCCAAGAATCTAAATGGAAATGCAATGCAAACTATATGAGAATGCAAATCTAAGCTAAATGATAACAATGCAATGCTTGAAAAGAAATCTAATCTATGAAAGGAAATAGCAATGGATTACAAATCTTTCCTATTTAGACTATGTGAGATTGCATAAAAGGAAATCTACACTAAGAATGCCATGATTATGCAACTATGAAAGCAAACTAAATGAAATGCAACAACAAGGTCTTCAAAGCTTGAGTGTCTTCAAAGAGAGCTCCAAAACCTGCAGCATAACAATAGCATAAAATGTGTGTATCCAAATGAAGGAGAGAGCTCTCCTTTTATAAGAAATGCAAAGGAATGGACCATGGAGATTAAGAGGCAAAAGATCTTAATCAGCGGTGGAGCTTGAAAGAGGAGCAATCCATGTGCACAAGTATCCTCCAATGAGAGTGAAGTGTTGACTTTTGAGCCTCATGTGAGACAAAAAGTGCTTTTTCCCTTTTTACAAAATATGAATAATGCTTTATTTGTGCAACTTAGGATAAGAGGGAAAGTGGGGGCTTTTTTATTTAATTGAAAGGGGAGGAAATATTCCTTTTAATTAAATAAAGACTTAGGATAAATGGTTAGCCCAAGGATAAAAATCCAATATATGATCGAAATTAGGATTTGATCAAGAAATTGATATTGTTGACAATATTGATAAATGATCAAAATGATTCAGGGTTGATAAATTGAATAAATGGGGCCCAAAGTCTAGGCGACCATTTTAGGGTGCATACATTTGCCCCTCTTTGACTAATGTGTGATCGATTTGGGAACACATGCAGTCAAAGAAGAATTGAAATGTGAGATCGATTTGGGATCACAAAACAACTCAGATATGAGGTCGATTCGGGATCACATCCGGACAAAACATGAACAATAGCTTAGACCAACACCGTCGCTGCTAGGTGCAAATCAAGCTTTAGACAAAACTATCACCGTCGCTGCTAGGCAATAATCAATGTCTAAAAATGAGAGATAAGAATCTCAAGTTTTGAGCAAAAGCTCACAAAAGATGTCTGAATCAGGAAAATCAAGAGAATTAAGGATGAGAATCCCATAAATACTGCCCCCTCGGAATCGAAATCGAAATCTGTTAGAGGAGAGACAGTGAACTGATAAAGATTTGACCAAATCATAATGAAATCATAATCGAATGTAAATGATAACAGGATAACCATTTGGCAATGAAACATGCCCCAGCGATGAGATAGAAGACTAGAAATAGAGTGGATGAAAGACTAGAAAATTTGAGAGACATGGAAGGAAGAAATTCCACCGAAAATCAAATTATGCCTCAAAAGGTCAATCAACTGCGCAGAAGGGGGGAAAGAATTTGAAATGCGATTTTGACTATGAAGATGACCTCGGATTTCGATTTCGAGTCCGAAAATGGATCCAGGACGTCGAAATTAGCTAGGGGTGCAATTTTCGCGCAATTCCGAGGTGTTTTGAAAATTAGGTCAAAAAGTCAAAATGCTATAAAAGGGGTCAAAATGTCATTTTCAAAAATCATTTGTCTTTTAGTGATTTGAGAATTTCAGAGTTTTAGAGAGAGAAAATGGCTCAGCAAGCAGGAGTTCCCGTCCACAGGCATCGATTCGAGCGCGCCCGGTTGCATAACCGGCCACCACACTATCCTGCCCCGGTATGTTTTCGAAAAACTCGAGCTTTTTGATTATTTCTAGCATTTAATAGCTTTTTTAGCACGTTTTTTTCAAATTTTAAATTTCAAAATTTTTTTGTTGTGCGAAATATCGCGCGATACTTTAGAAGTATCGCGCGCTTTGGGGAGAAGTATCGCGCGATACTTCGCGCGCCCCAAAAGTATCGCACGCTTTGGGCATCAGTATCGCACGATACTGGGTGAAAGATCACGTGATAGAGGGCGAAGTATCGCCCGACATAAGGTTTATCGCCCTACTATAGGGAGAAGTATCGCACGATACTTCTCTGAAAAAAATATCGCCCAGTTGAAAGTTTTGATATTTAATGCATTTTTTTTGAGCAAAAATGACATGGGTCTAGACAATGTTACGTTTTTAAGATGTTTTATACTGAATTTGTGGACATCCATCATGATATGTACTAACAACGGGTTTGGTTTTGGCTTGCAGGAGGTTTTTCCGGCGCTCATCATCAGAGCGCCGAAGGTGACAGGATTACGGTGTGTCCGAGATCTGGATGATCCGGGCAATGCCGATATCAGGGCTATGGGATTCTGGTATCTGTTGAGGTACCCTTATATCCGAGCAGACCATGGGTTGTTGACTGCGCTGGCCGAGAGATGGCACAGCGAGCACAACACCTTCCATCTACCTACTAGAGAGGCGTCGATCACTTTGGAGGACGTCTACAGGATCTTACGAGTGCCATGCCACGGAGAGCCTGTAAGTATAATCATGTTTTGAGATATAATCATAAATGTAATGTTTCCATGAGATGAAAACTAACATGATTTATGTGTTTGTCACAGGTGTACTATGATCAGGACGTCACTGAGGGGCGCCGATTGATTCAGGAGATGTTTCAGGATGTGACCATCCTAGACAGGCATGTCAGCTGGGAGCGACTGCTTGATGACTTCGGCAGAGATTATCCGGTGCCATGCATTGTGGCATCTATCATTTCACAGATCCTGATGACTGATCGCAGTCAGAAGGGATTCCCGCTCGGATGGGGCAGGCTACTGGTAGACTTGGTAGGCAGGCCTCGACGGATGGCATGGGGGCCTGCGATCTTAGCAGAGATGTATCATGAGCTGCATGAGATCGTCTACAGGGACGGTCGGACATGGGCGTGCGGTGCCATCCTGGCACAGGTATGGGCATGGGAGCACATTGCTGTAGTGCGTCCCAGGATTCAACCGAGGGAGAGGAGGTACCCATTCATCTACAGGTACATCGGGTTTATATCACATGCCCATTCAGGGGATGTGACCTACTATCGGTGGATTCTGGATGAGATAGCCTCATTCACATGGAGGCCATACAGGGATGTGGAGGGATGGAGTGATGCAGATGAGGAGCTCAGTTATATGCTATGCAGTCGGCCACTGGTAGGTCGACATGCAGATATCACAGAGAGGTTTTGCATCAGTCGGGTGTGGCGGCAGTTCGGGAGGCAGCAGCGAGTCTCGACAGAGACTACCACATATGCCAGGGCCAGGGATGAGGAGGGACATGGGTGGCTACCCATGCTGGACTATCAGCAGGCTGTCGCAGAGACAGCGAGTATCAGGAGCGAGCCCTGGGAGTATTTCCCAGATGTGGCAGACGCAGGGGCTGATGGAGCCTACAGAGCAGAGCGGCGGAGGGTACCATTCCCTCGATTTACGGTACCAGATGCTCAGGTGCCAGCGCCGGGAGGAGAGGGAGGAGACGGAGGGGACGGAGGAGGCGGAGGGGACGGAGGAGAGGAGGGAGGAGATGGAGGGGATGGCGGGAGGGGGAGAGGGAGGAGGATGGAGAGAGGAGAGGGGTCGGGATCAGGTGGCCGGAAACGGTCACGGGGACAGAGATCAGCCACTCCTGAGGAGGAGGCGAGACCAGCTCGCCGGCAGGCAGAGGTACAGCAGGAGCAGCCTGCGGGGGGAGAGGACCTGAGAGCCCAGATACAGGCTCGGGAGGCAGAGATACAGCAGCTGCGGACCACCATAGCTGTGAGAGATCAGCAGCTCCTAGATCTGAGGGCAGAGCGGGATCAGCAGATAGCTGATCTTAGAGCAGAGATAGCACGCCGTGAGGCGATGGCACAGACCGAGGCACTGGAGCTCCGACGGGAGTCAGCGAGGGCTGTTTACTATCACGGATTATATCTGCAGGCCGTCCCAGAGGGTGAGAGAGCACCATCATACTCTCAGCGGGCAGGGGTATCGGACGTGGCTTTTGATAGGAGAGCTATGCCTCCTCCACCACCACGAGCTCCTCACGAGGGTGGCAGCGAGTCTTAGGGTTAGGTCTTAGGTTGTTTGGACATATTTTGAGACTTTTGATCCAGATTTTTGGGATCTCATATTGTATATCATGACATTTATTAATTTATGAGATTACTGGATGTTCGGTATATCATGTGTATTTGTCTCACTTATGATGGATGTATCAGTTTATGTATATTGTCTTATCATTTTGCTCAAAATGCTTATGTATGTGCTTATGTATGTTCTCTCTCATAGTTGTATGTTTAATTCTCATATGTATGATGTAGACTTATGTTTCTTGAAAATGACAGTTTTGATATAGATATGATGATGTGATTAACCCCTTGTGATGAACAGGAACAGGTTCGAGATGAAAAAGACAAGGATCGAAAGACATGATCAAGAATAAGAGAAGGTGAGCGCAGTTGATTAACAAGTCCATGTAGGATGAGAAGGAGAGCTCTCTCCATGTGCAAGATGCAAAAACTAATCTAACATGAACCTAAAAATGCAAGCTACTATGAAAGTGGTTGACTTGCAAGGTCACAATGCTTATAGACATCTAATTATCATCATCGAACGTTATTGGTAGCGTCGTAAGATCATACAATGCACACTAGCATAACTATGTGGATATGAATATGATCTTTATCAGATAGAAATGTGAAAATCTCACCTAGGCATCAAAGACATATAGGTCAAGATGACTAATGCAGTGAGATCACCTAAATTTGATATAGCAAGATTATGCTTGTATCAAGACACATGAAAGTCAGGATAACTAGAAGCATGCACTTGCAAAACAGTCAAGGATAATATCTTGTCAATCCATAGTGTCAAGTGAGACCAGCATAAATGCTCATGACAGGTAGGACCAACAAAATATACCCACAAGTAGATAAAGAAAGAAAACATGGTCTTATTCCCTCAGTCTTCTAGCTATGCATCATCGAAAACTTCTCAGGGAGAGACCACTCGTCAAAGAAATCCTCATAGACAGCACACAAAGAAAAAGAAAGTCATCATATTGTCAGTGAGTTGATTGTTTAAGTGTGTGTGTGTTGGTCATAGAGTCAGACTCTAAGTATCGCATCTGCACATGAGCACTATCGCATTATACTAGACTGTTTGGGTAAGACACCTGATAAGTGTTAAGAAACACTCGACGCAAGGGTAGTGTTGAAAAACACTGTTTGGGGTGGTGTTGAAAAACACCTGTTGTGAAATGCCCCAAGAGGAAAACACACCTAAAGGACCAATGCTAACAGTTATGCCCCCTAGACAAAGACAAAGACCAATTCCAGACTAGGCCAAATAAGGTCAAGGCGTGATGGAAAGTGGTTAAGTGTCAAGGACGCATGCTAACAAATAGAGGTGCAAAGGCCTCAAGTAGCGCCTGTTTCCAGGTTTTCACCACTTGGAATCATTTTTCATTTTTTTATTTTTTTGATTTTTTTTTTGTATTTTTGCTACCAAGGCGCCTATTGCTAGGTTTTCACCAAGGCACTTTTTCTATTTTTTTTCTATTTTTTTGAATATTTTGATTTTTTTGTATTTTTTCAGGACATTTTATGCTTTTTAGGATTTTTTCAGCAATCATATATCAATTTTTTTGGTATTTTTTCAGGATCAATAAGATATATACAAAAGATGCCCCCAGACAGAATGGGCATCAAGGATAGAACTTCTTAAGGTGCACAATGTTGATGGGATCAGGGAGTTGTTCTCCATCAGGATCTGACAGTAAATACGCACCAGTACCAAAAGCAGCTGTGATGATATATGGTCCAAGCCAGTTAGGTTCAAACTTGCCCTTGTGCTCTCTGTTTTGCTGGTTCTTAGGGTTTTCTCGTAAAACAAGATCACCTATTTGAAATTCTCTAGGGCGAACCTTCTTGTTGAATGCCTTGGACATACGTTTCTGATACGCTCTCATATGATCAAAGGAAGCCTTACGCTTCTCATCTAGAAGTTCTAGTTCCTGCAACCTCATGGCACGGTAATCCTCATCTGTAATCAATCCTTTGAGTGAGACTCTAAGGGATGGTATCTCGACTTCTAAAGGCAATATTGCTTCAGCGCCATAGGTGAGAGAAAAAGGAGTGGCCCCTGTAGGTGTGCGAATGCTTGTTCGGTAAGCCCATAGTGCTGGATTGATTTGCAAGTGCCAATCCCTACCATTCTTGTGTACTGTTCTATGAAGAATCTTAAGAATGGTTTTGTTAGAAGCTTCTGCCTGTCCGTTTCCTTGTGGGAAATATATGGAGGACCAATGTTGCTTGATTTGAAACTTTTTGCATAGGTGCTTTAGGTCTTTATTCTTAAATTGACCTCCATTGTCAGTAATGATCTCAGAAGGCACTCCAAATCGGCAAATGATATGGTTCAAGATGAACAAAGAAATGGTCCTTCCTGAAGCAACAGAAAGTGGTACAGCCTCTACCCATTTTGTGAAGTAGTCAGTGGCAGTAATGATGAACTTGTGTCCACCTGATGAGTTGGGGTGAATTTGCCCAACCAGATCAAAGGCCCAGCGCTGAAATGGCCAATGAGAAATAGAAGGGATTAGTTCCCTACCCGGAGCATGAATCAGGTTGCCGTGTTTCTGACATTTTTCACATGACTTAGCAAAGGTGACTGCATCTATCTGCATTGTGGGCCAATAATATCCCGCCCTAAGCAACCTTCGGGCCATGGCAAGACCATTAGAATGCCCACCACAAATGCCCTCGTGGATGTCAGCTAACGCTTGGTTGGATTCCTCCTTTTCCAAGCACCTAAGGAGTGTCCCATCTAAACCCCTTCTATATAAGTCACCAGAGATGAGGGTGTGGCGAGAGGCGTTACGGATGAGGTTTCGGCGTTCGGAGCGGGTGAATGTGTCAGGGATGATGCCATCACGAAGATATGAATAGATAGCACCATATCGGGAGGACTCGTGTGTGATAATGGCACAAATGACACGGCTTTCAGATGAGTCAAAGATGGGATGGTGTAGCTCTTCCACCAGGAATTCAAATCTGGATTCATGTGTCTCCAACTGAAGAAGTGAAGCCAATGTGGCCATGGCGTCTGCAGCTTTGTTCTCTATCCTAGGGATTTGTTGAAACGTCACAAAGGTGAAATAGCGTTTCAAAGAATCAACCATCTTTTTATAAGGTATCAATTTGTCATCTTTGGTTTGATACTCTTCATTGACTTGGTTGATGATTAGCTGAGAATCCCCAAAGACATGTAATTCTGTGATATTCCATTCTATAGCCATTTTCAAGCCATTAGTTAAAGCTTCATATTCTGCAATATTATTGGTACATGGGAATAATAGTTTATAAGACTTCGGAATGTTGTACCCATGTGGAGAAACAAATAACACTCCGGCACCTGACCCATTTTGCATGCGGGAACCATCAAAGAACATTGTCCAAGTGCGAGTAGTGGTATATAAGATGTGTTCATCTGGGAATTCCACTTGGACTGGCATACTATCCTGGATTGGAAAATCAGCTAATTGGTCAGCAATAGCTTGCCCTTTTATTGCCTTCCTTTCAACGTACTCTATGTCAAATTCAGTGAGGACCATCATCCATTTAGCAAGTCTACCCGTCAGGGCAGCCTTACCAAGCAAGTATTTAAGGGGATCAATTTTGGCAATCAAGTGTATGGTATGAGCAAGCATGTAGTGGCGCAACTTTTGAGAAGCAAACACCACCGCGAGACAAGACTTCTCAATATTATTGTAATTGATCTCATAAGAGACTAGAGTACGGCTGATATAGTAGATGGCCCGTTCTTTCCCAGTATCATCTGTTTGAGCCAATAATGCCCCCAGGGAAGTGTCTGTAGCTGAGATGTATAGAAGCAATGGTTTCCCTGGAATAGGAGGCATTAAGATCGGAGGATTAGCCAAGTATTGTTTGATCTGATCTAGGCTCCTTTGACAATCCTCGTTCCAAACACAAGAAGCACCCTTATGCAATGTCTTGTTGAAGGGTTGCGCTCTATCTGCAAGCTGAGAAATAAACCTCCTAATTGATTGAAGACGTCCTTGAAGACTTCTCATTTGGCTGATATTTCGAGGAGGTGGCATATCTAGGATTGCTTGGACCTTTTCGGGATCAACCTCGATACCTTTTGCTGATATTATGAATCCTAAAAGTTTGCCTGAGGTGACGCCAAATGCGCACTTCTTTGGATTCAATCTGAGTTGAAATTGTTCCATACGATCTAGAATTACTTCCAGATCATTGAGGTGTGTGTCCCTTTTTCTTGATTTTGCCAGGGTATCATCCACATAATCTTCCATATTTTTGTGCATCATATCATGAAAGATAGTTGTCATAGCTCTTTGGTAGGTTGCTCCTGCATTCTTTAACCCGAATGGCATGACGTTCCAACAGTAGGTTCCCCATGCACATGTGAATGCTATTTTCTCTTGGTCTTCAGGAGCTATTTTGATTTGATTATACCCCGAGAAACCATCCATTAGGGAATATATGTCATAGCCCGCCGTCATGTCCACTATCATGTCAATGTTTGGAAGTGGAAAGTCATCCTTTGGGCATGCTTTGTTTAGATCTCTAAAATCTGTGCAGACACGAATGGACCCATCATGTTTGGATACCGGTACTATGTTCGAGATCCATTCTGCATAATCAATGGCTCTAATAAATCCAGCTTTCAAAAGCTTTTCTAATTCTCCTTTGACAAGTAGAGCTATATGTGGATGCATTTTTCTTAGTCTCTGTTTGACTGGCTTGACTCCTGGAGCTATAGATAAGTGATGCATTATGAGATTTGTGTCAAGCCCTGGCATGTCTGAGTAGGTCCATGCAAAATTAATTTTCTTTTTCTGTAAAAACTGTACATATGCCTTGGTCTCTTCCTCTGATAAAGACTGAGCAAGATGGACTATCTGAGGATTTTCTTCTGTGTTTAGATTGACCGGCTTTGTTGGTTCAATCAAGATTGATGATCTATCCTGGAAATAACTCGGCAAGTTATTAAGTACCCCATCCTTAGGTGCCTCAAAGAGGTTTTCACCTTTGGATGCGTCATTTCTTTTTACTATTTTTGGTTCTGACACCGCCACAAAGTGGTTTTCGCCATCAGACCTATTTTTCTTTTTCTCTTTTGTTTTGAGACTG
Organism: Chamaecyparis obtusa; assembly: GCA_027943335.1. NCBI lineage: Eukaryota > Viridiplantae > Streptophyta > Pinopsida > Cupressales > Cupressaceae > Chamaecyparis > Chamaecyparis obtusa. The sequence continues at coordinate 130,157 of BSBK01004968.1, read as the reverse complement.
AGGTACTTAATATCAGGCTCCGTCATGCTGGTTGTTGGTTCACTGGTGGAAGAAGCCATGGGTTCGAGAGCATTCAGATAGCAAGCAATTTCGTAATCGTTGCGAAATGTGAGGAATGTGGGCTCGTGGTGGCGCTGGGGCCAGTCAATCAGGTCAAAGTGAACAAGGGGCAAGTCAATGGTAGGTTCGATGTTGTGAATGTGAAAGGTGTCATCTCTGGTGACCATATAATCGGAGCTCATCAAGTCTTCTCCTAAGATACCTGAATTGGGGCTCATCCTATCAAACGAAGCATCGTCTACTAAGGCGATTTGAGGAGGGCAATCCTCTAGTCTGACACTAGGATCGTTAGTTGCATCGGGTTGGGTACTATAGGCGTGGATAATATCCACATCTAGCTCAATTGTTGCATCTGAAAGCGAATCCCATTCATATTCATGGGAGTCTGTCTCTGAGTCATCATTTAGGCCTCGTGATGTAGAAGCCTCAAGGTTAGGGAGGGTTTCCCCCTTTCTAGTATTGGTACTATCCGTCGCAGCTAGGACAGTAACATTTTCCTTTGTCGATCTAGAAGTCACACAATCACTATCCGTCGCAGCTGGGATAGTAGAATTATTAAGCATCAAATCTGTGGAATCTCCCCAAAGGAGTTTCGTGGAGGGCACCCAATCATCAGACACATCTTGTTGATTGGAGAGATCGGGCGTATAATCTGTATCACTGTCGCTGTCCGTTGCAACTGGGACAGGGATACCTTTCTTCTTCTTGTTCTCAAAACCTAAGCCGATCGTGGACTTATTTTTGCGTCCAAAGAGAGCATGATCAAGAGGCTCAGCTTTAGCATCCAGCCTATGACTAAGGGGACCGAATCCCAGATATCCCATATTTTTGACCAGTGTATATCCTTTCCCATAAGTTTCAGGTGAAGGAGCAAAATTCTCATTATGTTTGTATTTCTCTTCGTGATATATCCAGTTCCTTACAGCAACTTCCTCTTTCTCTTCTTGAATGGGGACCGAAGACTCAACAAATTTCCCAAATAACATCATTGCTGATGATGAAGGCTTCATATTTGGGGAGGGTCTCCCATAAGACCTAGGAGAGATTGGCATTTTTGTAAAAGAATCAATCTTATAATCTCCCATCCCAAGGTCCATAGTCTTGAATTTCTGCTTACATTGTTCAAGTGAACTACTAAGATTGTCAGCTTCTCTATTCAAAGGTACATGTGATCCCGCAGAAATGTTATTAACTGATAGAGCACTGTCTCCCGGGATGCAAATTTCTACACCATTATGGGGGAACTTAACACACTGGTGATATGTCGATGGGACTGCCTGCATTTCATGAATCCATGGCCTACCTAGCAAAATGTTGTAGGCGAGAGGTCCAACGTCAACAATTTGGAACAATATGTCTCTTTCTACAGGACCAATACGAATAGGCAAAACAGCCAATCCCTTAGAACTTCTTTCTCCTTCATCATATGCTTTGATTGTGATTCTCTTCTTTGTGTCAATGACGTTCTCAGAATACCCTAGAGCTAGCAGCAAACTCAGAGTACAAATATTGAGCCCCGCACCCCCATCTATCAGTACACGTCTAACACGGGTTTTATGAATCATGACCTCGATGTGTAAGGCCAAATTATGTGGGTGACTAATGGATTTGTCATCTTCTTCTGAGAAAGTGAGGAAATGAGGGCTAGCCAAATGGTTGACCATGTTTTGGAATTGGTCGATATCTAAGTTATTAGGGACATTGGCTGCTCGCAAGGCATCCTCGAGGACGCGCTTGTGCTTAGGAGATAATTCTAAAAGCTCAAAAATGGATATCTGAGCGGGTGTACGTTGTAGTTGGTCAATAAGGTTGTAATTGGAATCAGGACCAACGACAGGTTTTGGAGGAGCACCTTTGGACGTGGGTTGTTTAGACTTGCTAGTGCTAGGACCTTTGATGATAATGGGTGCTTGAGCCTGTCCCCTAGTGACAACATTGAGGGACTGGGGCATTCCTTGTGTGTGAGGACCTCTTATCACCACAGCGGGTCTTTCATTAGTCATAGGAATTGAGTCCACATTATGTCCATAAGGATCTTTCTTTCTCACCATGTTGATATTATCGTCAGCCACGTCAAGCATATTAATCACATTATCAGCATGTGTGTATGTGTAGTTAATAGCCGCCTTGCCATTCTTACTAGAATTCTCTCCTTTTTCATATTTAGGCAAGGGCTCTTTAAAGGCTTTATGGTCTACATTAGTAGTTAACCCACCCACTTGTAATTGTCCTTTCTCAATAAGGTCTTGGACAAGATGCTTGAGTTTGAAACAATTTTCTATATCGTGTCCAATCCCATTATGGAAAACGCAAAAAGCCTTAGCATCCCACCAATGAGGTAAAGGATCTGGTATTCAATGTTTTGTAGGATCCTGTGGGTGCGCCAGATTATGAGCAACTAGTGTCTTAAAAACATCTGCATAGGATTCTCCCAATTTAGTGAATTGTCTTTTCTCCGTTTTAGATCTCTTTTGATACTGAGGTTTGTCTTGTTGCGTTGATGATGTTTGCAACTTCATAGCTTGAACTGCATGAGAGAGATTAAGAACTCCTTCATTTTTGACCTGAGATGAATCAACAACTCCGTCGTTGACGACTTGCTTGTTTTTGTTCCAATAAGAGTTCTTTTTGTCCTTGTTACCATTAGTATTGTTATTTTGGCTATTGTTGTTATTTGTTGGTTTAGCCAAAATTCCTTGTTCTTTCAGGACATCCTCAATGCGACATGCCACCTCTACCATAGTATCAAAAGAATTAAATGGAATCTTCTTGACTTCATACTTGAGTTCTGGTATTAGATTGTTCACAATGATATCAATTCTTTCTTCTTCAGGGATTGTCCTTGGGTATTTTGAACACAATCGCCTCCATCGTTGCAAAAAGGTGACAAAAGATTCCCCTTGATTTTGCTTAAGTTTACACAAATCAAGCATGGTGACCGACCTAGATAAATTGTAGGCAAAATGTTGCACAAATCTTTGGACAAGTTCTCTAAATGTCCTTACTGGAGGGGAAAGGTTGGTGAACCACTCCATGGCTTGACCTTTTAAACTCCTTGGGAATAATCGCAGCAAGTAGGAGTCTTCGTGGTGAAAGGAAAAGCTCATTATGTAGAATTGTCGAACATGGTCATGAGGGTCACCCATGCCATCATATTTGTCGTATGTTGGGAATTCAACTTTCTTAGGGAATTCTACCATCACCACACTTTTGTCAATGGGATTAGGACATATGGAGTCCAAATGAAATGTACTCTTGGGAGCCTTCATTCTGTCTATATCCTTTTGCATTTGTAAGATTAACTCATCAGTTGAAGGATTCTGTTTCTTGATTTTTTGGTGAATATCAAAGTTATATGGAACTTTGGCGCCTTTGTTGATAAGACTTTCCAAAAATTGGTCTTTGTTTTGTTCCATGTATTGCTCCACATAGGCTTGAAAGGATGGTTCTTGTTGCATAGTCATGAAGTCCATATGATCGGATTTAGCATAACTGCCTCCATGTTGTGAGCCATGATGTGCTCGTTGGGAGGGTTGCTTTGAATGTCTATGAGACGATTGTCTCCTATGATGGTCATATCTTGAAGTCCTTCTTCCTCTAGGACTTGGGGATCGTGAGGGTGTCTTTGATCTTCTTCGAGGGCTAGGGGAAGGGGTAGATGGGGGCGAGTTGGTCCCACTATTGGCTCCCCTCCTGTTAGATCGATTTTGGAGTTGTTGTGCATAGAGTCTATCTTCCTCTTCTTGGGCGACTCTTTTCTGTATATCCAACAATGCACGTTCCTCTTCCTCTAGTTGTCGGAATTTTTCCTTTTTTGCAGCCTGTTCATCTAAGTAGGCTTGCTTCTCTCTCTCAATGCTCCTTAATCTTGTATTTGCATATCGAGAAGTGTCCTTAAGTGGGGAGGTCTGTCTTGAATGCCTTATTGCATTAGCTGCGTTGATATGGTGATCACCAGATTCGTTGTTCTGGTCTTCGTGTTGTGACCCTGAATCTGAGTGGGCTGACTTATGCTGTCTTTCAGCTCGTTGTTGAGCATCAAAATACCTCGCGTTGTTAGGAGGTGACCCGGGTGGACTAGCATGAGAAGAACCACCATACTCTCCTCTGTGTCGTTGAAAGATATCCTCGAGAGTTTGATTCATGGCTTCTCTTTGTTGCCGGGTGAAAGTGTAACTCATGTCCATGCTTGATGAAAGTGGTATGAAAGAGGTGCTCACTTCACTAGGGTTAGCTCCCGGATTGAAACAAACCTCGGATTCACTCTTAGGAGATTGGTCAAAAAGGGGTCCTTTTCCCTTAGGTTGTCGACGGGTCTTGATAGGTGGTAACTGGCTAAAGGCAACAGGGGGTCGCTTCCCTTGATTAACTTGGTACCTTGTCGTAACTGACATGAAAGAGAGATATTCTCAATGATAAGGTGACCTTTCAAAGTGTCCACACCAAACTAGGATAATCGAAATCCTCTATTGTCCAAAGAAAGATAGAAAAAAAGAAAAGAAAGGGGGCTTTACCAACACTGTCAAAGAGGTGCTTCAAATCAAAGGGTGACTACCCTTGCACTTTTGAATCAGGAGGTTGGACTAGGCCAAAAGATAATTGAAAATGAAAGCGATTTGGACAATAAGAGAACTGAAATTTCCCCAGAATATAGCTAACACTTTTAAAGATGAACCTTGGCACCAAGAATGGCTTTCTAACTTGACAATTATTCCAAAGTGACTTTGTAAACCAAATGATGCTATCCCAAAGAACTAAGAACCAGAGATTTGGAGTCAAGACAGATCTCAAACGTCAGGGTGAGAAGCCTGTTCTAAGACCTGGCCTAATTGACAGCAACTGAAACTGACCAAAATTTAAGCACGACAAAAATGAGTCAGGCGATATACTCCAGGCTACTGGGGCGATAAAACTCTACCCGTGCGATACTTCACCCTAAGACAGGCGATACTTCTTAATACTACAGGGCGATATACCCCAGGCAGGCAGGGCGATAGTCCGTCAGGGGCGAACTATCGCGCGATATTTCTATTCAAAGGGTGCGATATTTCTAGCATGTGCGAAGTATCGCACGATACTTCGCCTTACAGGGTGCGATACTGTTGCAGAATTATTCAACTCTTGACCAGAATTGTGTGAAATTTGCGTTTTTGGATCTGTTTGGTCAAAATTTTCAGTCTGAGGGTTAATGTTTTCGATTTCAGTCACAGATTCAACGGTATTTGGACAAGTTTGCAAACAGTAAAGGATCAAACATGTCTTCAAGCACTTGAAACAAGGGCAAAAGCAACCTTGCCAAGACAAACACTTGTGATATCAAAATTGAAAAAGCACCCTATGAATGCTACCGATTGTTTGTATGTTGAGAACGTTTACACTGGTATCACACAATCGAAGACAAATCAAGCAATTACTACCTACAAGACAAGGCTCAATACTTATCAACTTAGCCCACAACTTGATGCCCCCTTGCCTCACACCAAGTGGTTGCCCACAAGAGATATTGGCTTTGTCATGGAAATGTCAAAATGACACAACCAAAGGGACACATATGGTGAGTATCTTAAGGTGATCCGGGTAAACCACTTGGATCAATCCTTGCACTAAGAAGATAAGCGGCTAAAAGAGGGTGGCTTCTATCTAACGGTTCTTAATAAGGATTTCCGTTCACAACACCCCTCTTGCTCCTCATAAAGGACTAGGACCTCGCGGCCTCAAGAGTACCTTAAGCATTCTTGCTCAATGTTTTCCTCATGGTCACAATCCCACAAGTACTTACATCAAGCGAAGACAAGTGTTATGTCTATCAAGGTTTTTGGTGTCCTTGATAGCCTTGAGATTATAGTGAGTTGGAATCACTTGCCACCAAGGAGAATGATGACACGGTTGTCCCCACTTGAGTCGTTCCTCTTGATTGCTCAAGAGCAGGCCCTCTAAAGGATTCCTAAACTAAACAAAATGGATCAACACTTGAGGTTCAAGGTTTTTGATTCACCACAAGGGTGAAGAGCATACTCCCCTATCTCAAGAATTTTTCCCAAACACACCAAACAAAGAAACCAATTACCCCCTTGTTTCCAAAACCTTAAGATGGGTCAAGATTTTCTGATTCACCTAAAGGTGAAGAGCATACTTCTCCTACCACCTCAAAATCCCTTTCACAAGGTATTAAGATTCCTAATACAATTAGTAAATGCCACAAATGAAAGGAAAACAACAACAAGCAAGAAATGGAAAAATTTTTTTTTTTTATTTTTATGCTTGGGCAGCCCTGCAAAAACTGTTAGTAGCCCTCTTTGACATGCATTTTTAGCAATTTTTAAGCAAAGGAGAGCACCTACAAACACAACTTGTTAGGCCCACAATGTTAGCAAAATCAAAATCCCAATGTAAATGTGCAATAATCTAATGGATTTAAGCTAAAAAAAGTAGGTTAGACCTAATTAAACAAAGTAAAACAGAACAGCAAGCTAAAATAGTCGAATTCGGACAAAAAAAAATTGAAAGTGCAAGTCTCTGCCAGACCAGGCGATGTTTCTCAGTCTCCAACAGTATCGCGCGACACAGTTTCCTATAGTCGGGCGATACTTCCCCAGTCGAGCGATACTTCGCACGATGCCAGGCGATACTTCGCCCGATGCCAGGCGATAGACTTCGCTATAGGAGTGCGATACTTTTTCCGAGCGAAGTATCGCACCAAGACAGGAAGTATATCGCGCGATATTTCTGAGAAGTGTCGCGCGATAATCTGAGACAGAAAACCAGAGACACAGATTTTTCCGACAGTTAATCCGAAAATGACAAAAAATGCATCAAATAAAAGGACAAAGCTATCTACTCTGCCCCACGGTGGGCGCCAGAAATGTACACACTAAAATATGCACTTCTATGAACCATTACTTGCAAGGTTGCTCAAGAGTGAGGCCTCACAAAGCGGCTCATAGCTCTCTATGCATGGAGTTGCAAGGGACTATGAGTTTTGCTCTCAGCTAGAGCTACAAGAAGGTGACCTTGCTAGTCAACCACACAATGAGAGATTCAAATGAAGACAAGGGCAACAATGCCAATATCCCCAAGAATCTAAATGGAAATGCAATGCAAACTATATGAGAATGCAAATCTAAGCTAAATGATAACAATGCAATGCTTGAAAAGAAATCTAATCTATGAAAGGAAATAGCAATGGATTACAAATCTTTCCTATTTAGACTATGTGAGATTGCATAAAAGGAAATCTACACTAAGAATGCCATGATTATGCAACTATGAAAGCAAACTAAATGAAATGCAACAACAAGGTCTTCAAAGCTTGAGTGTCTTCAAAGAGAGCTCCAAAACCTGCAGCATAACAATAGCATAAAATGTGTGTATCCAAATGAAGGAGAGAGCTCTCCTTTTATAAGAAATGCAAAGGAATGGACCATGGAGATTAAGAGGCAAAAGATCTTAATCAGCGGTGGAGCTTGAAAGAGGAGCAATCCATGTGCACAAGTATCCTCCAATGAGAGTGAAGTGTTGACTTTTGAGCCTCATGTGAGACAAAAAGTGCTTTTTCCCTTTTTACAAAATATGAATAATGCTTTATTTGTGCAACTTAGGATAAGAGGGAAAGTGGGGGCTTTTTTATTTAATTGAAAGGGGAGGAAATATTCCTTTTAATTAAATAAAGACTTAGGATAAATGGTTAGCCCAAGGATAAAAATCCAATATATGATCGAAATTAGGATTTGATCAAGAAATTGATATTGTTGACAATATTGATAAATGATCAAAATGATTCAGGGTTGATAAATTGAATAAATGGGGCCCAAAGTCTAGGCGACCATTTTAGGGTGCATACACTAACCAATTTGCTTCCCATTTTCCTTTCTTTTCTCTTTCTGCTTGGTTCTTGGGATTCTCTTGCAAAACTAGGTCACTTATTTGAAATGTTCTTGACTTGATATGCTCATTGTAAGTCCTTGACATTCTATTTTGGTAAACTTTCAAATGATCAAATGCTTGCTTCTGTTTCTCATCTAAGAGTTCTAATTCTTGTAGTCTAGCAACCCTATAGTCTTCCTCATTTATCAAACCATGCATAGAGATCCTCAAAGATGGAAGTTCTACCTCCAAAGGAAAAATTGCTTCCGTTCCAAAGACTAAAGAAAAAGGTGTAGCTCCTGTTGGCATTCTTATGCTTGTTCTATAAGCCCATAAGGTCAGGTTTATTTTGATGTGCCAATCTCTACCCGAATTATCCACCATTCTCTTAAAATTTTTTAAGATGTTTTTATTTTTTGCCTCGGCTTGTCCATTACCTTGAGGGTAATAGATTGAAGAAGAATGATGAATCATGTGAAACTTGGTGCATAATTCTGTTATTTCTTTGTTCTTGAAATGCTTTGCATTATCCATTATGATAGCATGAGGTATGCCATATCTACAAATAATATGATTGAGGATAAACAAAGATATATGTTTTCCTATTGTAGTTGATAAGGGTACATTTTCCACCCACTTAGTAAAGTACTCAGTCGTCATGATGATGAATTTATGACCATTCGAGGATGGTGGATAAATCATGCCTATTAAGTCTAGACCTCATTGATAGAATGACCAAGGTGTTGTCATTGAATGAAGCTCTTTTGCAGGCACATGTATCAAGTTTTTGTGGAATTGACACTTTCTACAAGTTTTTTCAAAGTTACAAGCGTCTTTCTCCATCGTAGGCCAAAAATATCCTATCCTAAAAAGTTTCTTAGCTAGGGTTAATCCATTCGAGTGTGATCCACAAATTCCTTCATGGATTTCTCGCAAGGCTATGTTTGATTCCTCTTCTTCTAGACATCTAAGGAGCATTCTATCTAGACTTTTGCGATACAATGTTTCAGAGATTATGGTGTATCGGGCAGCTTGGCAAATGAAGCTTTTCTTTTGGTTCCTGGTTTGGTCTATGGGCAGGATTTGATCTTTCAAGTAAGTGTAAATAGGTCAATACCAAGGTGATTCATTTGTAGTTAGAAAAAAAATGGTATAAGGGTGGGTAGGGTCAAACGCGGGTTAATCCACTTCTACCAAGAATTCATATTTGGCACTCTGATCTGACATTTGTAGAAGTGAAGCCAAAGTAGCCATTGCATCTACCGCTTTGTTATTTTCTCTTGGCACTTGCTCAAATGTAATGAGTATGAAATAATTTTTAAGACTTTCCACCATGCTTTGTAGGGTACCAATTTGTCATCTTTTGTCTGATATTCTTCATTGACTTGATTAATGACTAATTGTGGATCTCCATAAACCTTTAATTCCATCACTTTCCACTCTAATGCCAACTTGATTCCAATAACCAAGGCTTCATATTCTGCTATATTATTGGTGCATGGAAATAGTAGTTTATAGGACTTAGGAATAGTAGATCCTTGAGGAGTGATTAGAATTATCCCTACCCCTGATCCATGTTGAGTGTATGAACCTTCAAAATATAGTTGTCATGTTTTTGCCTCAACATTCACAATCTCTAAATCTGGAATTCCACTTGGATGGGATGATCATCTTGAAGTGGTGCTTCTGCTAATTGGTTAGCAATAAATTTCCCTTTGATTGATTTTATATCAACATATTCTATGTCGAATTCACTTAGTACCATCACCCACTTTGCTAGCCTTCCATTCAATGTTGTTTTACTCAGTATATATTTCAAAGGGTCAATTTTGGCAATGAGCCTTATCTTGTGGGCTAGCATATAATGGTGTAATTTTTGGGAAGCAAAAACTACGGCCAAGCATGCCCTTTCCATGAATGTATAGTTAAGCTCGTATTTGACCAAGGTTCTACTTATGTAATAGATTGCCTTTTCGTTTCCTATTTCATCCTCTTGTGCTAAAAGTACCCCCAATGAATTTTCTCTTGTTGAAATATATAAGATCAAGGGCTTGCCTCTGATAGGTGGCATCAAGATTGGTGTATTCATGAGATATTTCTTTAATAAATTAAAGGCTTCTTCACATTTTTCATCCCATTTGAAAATTGTATCTTTATGCAGAAGTTGGGTGAAATTATGACATTTCTCAGCTAGTTGGGAGATAAATCTCCTAATGGATTGGATCCTTCCTTGTAAAGATCTCATCTGACTAATGTTTTTAGGTGCTTCCATTTCCATTATAGCCTTCACTTTGGAAGGATCCACTTCTATTCCCTTTGTCGATACAATGTAACCTAGTAATTTGCCGAATTGAACTCCAAATGCATGTTTCTTTGGATTAAGTCTCACTTTGAATTCTTCTAGCCTTTCAAAAAAAATTGCCAAAATTTGTAGGTGCTCTTTTCTTGCGTGTGATTTGGCTAATATGCCATCCACATAATCCTCCATGAACTTATGCATCATATCATGAAAGATTGTGGTCATTTCTCTTTGATAGGTTTCTCCAACATTCTTTAACCCGAAAGACATTACATTCCAGCAGAAAGTACCTCATGCACATGTAAAGATAGTCTTATCTTGGTCTTCTGGTGCTATCTTTATCTAATTATATCCATTTAATCCATCCATGAGTGAGAACATAGAATGTCTTGTTGTTAGGTCTACAATGGCATCGATACTTGGAAGTGGGAAGTCATCTTTAGGACATGCCAAGTTTAAGTCTCTAAAATCCATGCAGATTCTGATGGATTTGTCTGCTTTTGATACTGGTACTATATTTGAGATCCATTGTGCATAATCAATGGCCCTTATAAATCCCACCTTCAATATTTTTTCTAACTCCACTTTGACAAGTAGTGCTATATGAGGATGCATCTTCCTTAGCTTTTGCTTAACAGGTTTGGCTCCTTCCTTGATATTTAGATTATGCATTATTAGATTTGAGTCTAAACCTGACACATCATCATAAGACCATGAAAATTTGACTTGTTTTACTTTAAATAACTTGATGAATTCTATTCTTTCTTTTCTAGATAGGGATGCCGCTAGGTGGATGATTTTTAGCTCTATTTCTGACCCAATATTTATCTTTTATGTTGGCTGAATTAAGATCGGAGATCTTTCTTCATAATGTTTTGGTAGAACATCCAAACTCCCTTCCTTAGGTGCCTCAATTGGGTTTTCACCTTTGGAAACATCCTTTATTTCTTTATTTCTTTATTTCTTTCTTTTGGATCTAATGTTGCCACAATGTGGTTTTCAACACTCATTTTTTTTCCTTTTTTACTTTTTTCATTTTTTTCATTTTTTCTCGGATTGCAAGTTTGGATGCTCCCCTTGATCAATACTTCTTGATATTCTATGATAGAAGAAGGTTCAACCACGTTAAGGTATTGGGACACCATGCTGTCATTAAAGAAAATTGGAAGGGTAGTTGGCTCAATGGAATTCCATTCGATTAATTCTAGGTGTATGAGAATTAATGGGTCAATACTTGGGTTTGTTTCAATGGGGTTCAAGGATTATATCTCATTATTGGATGGTTCATACATTGTATCTTGAAAATCTTGAACATGGGCTTCCTCTAAATGTTCTAAAGAAGAAGGATCAAAGTTCTCCTCACTAGAGACCTCTAGGGTTTCTGTTGGATAAAATTCATGTGGATTAAACCTAACATTTGATTCTTCCATAGTAGGTCTCCATGAAGGAACATATGGTTTTCCTACCCATTGATTTATCTCTATTTCTATACTTGGCACATCATTTGAACTAGATTCTTGATTTGAATTTGATTATGCTATCGGTCCTTTATCTTTGGTGGAAGCATAAGTATGAATAACATCAATACCTTTATCTTGGCATGACTCATCTGATAGGGTATCCCATTCCCATTCATTAGAATCCTCATCACTATGAGATTATGATTGTAATATTTGAGCATGAAGTTTGGGGTAATGTTTTTGAGTGTATCCTTCCTCAAGATACCCTAATCCTATTTTCTCTTTGGAATCTCACCATGTTGATTCTATGGGTTCAATGAGCCCTTCATTTTTCATGCTCAAAGGTCCTTGACCTTTATAACCCATCTTTTTCATGATTTAAAACCCTTTCCCTTATTGATGTGTGGGAATGGTTACATTTTGGATATGTTTGACATGGGCACTTGATTCTTCATCTTTATATAACCAATTTAGGATTTCATTGTCTTCTTCATCCATGGCAAATGAGGTACTTTCCCTCAAAAAGTTATCATTATATATATGAGGTAGATTTGAGGGTCTCCCAAAGGACTTGGGTGATAAAGGTAGGTTCATCATAGATAAGGAGTATTCACCTACACCTTTTTGCTTGATCTTGCATTTCTTATCAAAATTCTTCATCATTTGGTCCATTTTTTGATAATGGGCCTCTTTAGTATACACTTGGATAGATTTGGTATGGACTTCTTTTGGGTCTTCAATATTGTTATCCTCATTAACCTTTTTTTTTCCTTTAGTTGATGTAGTTAGGTTAATGAGTTTTGATGTATTTTCAACAACAACTTCTTCTTCCATCTTTTCTTTTCCTTTCAATAATGGGATGTCCTTAGAACTTTGACCTAGCTCCATTTGATTGGGTATGGACCCTTCTGTATTGTGTGGAACTAAGGAGTCATTGATAGGTTTGACATTGTTACAATATTGGAATGGATTTAGGTCCCCACTTACCATTATCTCTTGCCCTAGATAAGGAAATTTTAGGCATTGATGATAAGTAGAAGGAACGACCTGCATTTCATGGATCCATGGCCTTCCTAACAAGATATTGTAAGTCAAATTTAAGTCCAACACTTGGCATATGGTCTCTTTTTGCATGGGACCAACTCTTATGGGTAGCACTATGACTCCTTTTGAGGCTCTTTCTTCATCATCATAGGCTTTTATGGTTATCTTTTTCTTAGGCTGAATAGCTTCCTCAGAAAATCCTAAGGCTTTTACTAGGCCAAGGGTACAAATGTTTAGGCTGACTCCTCCATCTATAAGGACTCTTTTGACCCTATGCTTATGAATCAACACTTCTATGTGTAAAGGCAGATTTTGGGTATGATTAAGGGACATGTGGTCTTGCTCGGAAAATGATAAGCAATGGGGTGCAATTAGGTGCCCTACCATATTTTGGAATTTCTCTACCTCCAAATTTAGAGGCACGTTAGTTTCCAACAAATATTTTTCTTAGATATCCTTATGAGTTGGTGATAGTTTGAGCAACTCAAGAATAGAGATTTGTGTTGGAGTTCTTTGTAATTGATCAACCAAGTTGTATTGTTTTAATGATGAAGTTGAAGCTTGGTTTGATAACACAATCTTTGGAGCATTGGTAGGTAAGATAATTTTTTATTCTTGTCCTCTAGTGACAACATTTGATGATGCTTCTCTTGATTTATCCTTCACTATGATAACATTTATAGTTTGATCCTCTTCTCTTATAGTATTTATCGTGTTATCATAAGTATGGGAAAAATTCACTTTCTCATTGCCCTTTTTATTATTTTGATTAGCATTAGATGACTCACCCTTTTCATGATTCAAAAAGGGGTTCTTGAAAGCCATGTGGTCCTCATTATTTTGAGGCCCTTCAATTTTAATGGTTCCATTATCTATCAAATCTTGCACGAAGTGTTTTAATCTCATACATTCGTTGGTTGGATGACCTCTATTTCAATGGTATTCACAATAATGAGAGTCATTCCACCAATTAGGTTTGATTCAAGGTTCATATTCTCTCACATCGGGTAATGTGATGATCTTGTTGGCCACCAAAGTCCTTAATGCATTCTCCAAAGGTTCACCTAGATAGGTGAATTTTCTTTTGTTAAAAGTGGAGTAAAAGGATTTAGGCTTATTCCCATTAGCATTATTGTTAGAATTATTGGCATTATTATTGGAATTAAATGGAGCTTTGTTTGATTGATTAACATTATTTGAAGAATTAGCTCCATATGGTAAGGTAAAAGGGGTTGCCTTCAAGTTGTGGGCCTCTACAACTCCATCATTCACAAGGTTTTTGTTGTTATTCTTTATCCATGATTTAGGCTTATCATTGTGATTGTTGGACCCTTGATTATTGATATATTTAGGCACATAATTATTGTTGTTGTTGTTGTTAGTGTTATTGGATTTGTTATCTTTAAATAATTTAATTTCACCTCTCTTGACCAAAGCATCCTCAATTTTGATCCCATTTTCAATGAGTTTTTCAAATGTTGGGGGACATTGAAGTTGTAATCTATAATTCATTTCCGTGGTCAAATTTTTTGTGAAGATTTCCATCTTCTCTTTCTCAGGGATACTTCGTGGATACCTTGCGAAAATGGTCCTCCACCTTTGTAAGAATCCTGAGAAGGATTCTCCATCTTTCTATTTGGTATCACACAACTTGAGCATAGCAATTTCATGCTCAATGTTATAAGAATAATGGGTTACAAATTTGGAGGCTAGCTCCTTAAAGGTCTTTATTCCTTGGGGTAGTTTTGAGAACCACTCCATGGAGGATCCTCCTAAGCTTCTAGGAAAGAGTCTCATTAGGTATGTATCATTATGCATGAACTCAATGCTTAGGGCACAAAACTCCCTTAAATGATCATGTGGGTTTGTTTTACCCGTATATTTATCATACTTAGGAAAAATGGTATTGAAGGGAAAGGAAACCATAACTAAGCTTTTGTCAAATGGAAAAGGACACAAAGATTCAATGGAAAAGGCCTTGGGTTCTACTGCCTTCTTCATGGTATCAATTTGTTCTTGGAAGGCCTTAATCTACCTAGTCATAGCATTCATGGGATTATCTTGCTCTTAAGTTGGTCAATATCAAAATCACGGGGAAGCTTTACTCCCAATTGTGCTAGGCTTAGGAAAAACTTCTCCCTATCCTTATCTATTAACTTCTCCATGACCTCTAAGAATTCATGATCTTGGTCTGCTCTCTCAACCTTTTCTTCATCAAGTGTTTCTTTAGGATTTTGATTGGCATTGTTGATGTTATGATTATTTCCTTCTTGTTAGTTATGATATGCAGAATTTCTATCCATCCCTTCAAGTCTATTTTCAAATAAGTTTGTGAAAATTTCTTCGTGATTAGGACCTTTGAAAATACTTTGGTACTCAACTTCTTGTCCTTCATTTGCAACAAGAGTACTATCTCCTTGTAAAGATACCCTATATGTTTGGGACTGCAAAGAAATTAACATCCAACAAGGGTTTGATCTAGAGTGATCTTTGATTCAAAAATTATTGATTTTAAATTGAAGAGATTAAAAATATAAGATGAACTTTCAATGGATATCTCTCCCAGTTGTTTATGTATTTCAAACACAACAATCACGCATTCACTTGTCTCTTTTTACCCACTTAACACAAAATGTTTGATTTGGAAGAACGTTGTCAGGGGTTTTGCATAATAAGATACTTCAAGCAATTACCTAGCACAAGATTTGGTTCGTAAACATGGCTCTAAAAGGTGGTCTTGCTATTTTATCAAGGATTTAATGTGGATTCCATTCAAAATGGACTTTAAACTTTCATCCCCCAAGTATGTTAAGGGGCTTCCCACATGCACAAAAGTACAATTTAGTGCATTCCAAAAGGACTACTAGAGGAAGTTCAAAAAATTTAAAATCCTTTTGTCACACACCCCCATTAAGGATGCATGCATTTCATTTTATAGTGGGTTGGATTCCCGCAACAAAAGAAAGCGTATCCCACTTTGGGTTGTCCCTCTCATTGGCCTCATTAAGGAAAACTTGGGAGGTGAGCCCACTGTTGTTCTAGCATATTCATGTAAAGCAAGGAAATGGAGTTAAGGTCAAGTTTTTGGAAATTTGGTTCACCAAAAGGTGAAGAGCATGTCCCTAAATTTTCCTTTAATTCCCAAACACAATAAACAATTTTGTTCAATTTCTTTCACCCACTAACTATAGGGATTCGAGTATTTCCACTCTCTTCACAAACAATGGGCTTTGATCTTATGTGCTTGATTCCTCAACCTTCTCAATCAAAAAGTTCAACACCTTTGGCATTTTGATTCACTAGAAGAAGTGAAGAGCATAGGCCTAAATGCTAAACTTCTCAAACAAAGATAGGTTGTTTTGTAATTACTAGATTTTGAAATGCTCCAATGCCACAATTTAAGGGAAAATATTGACTAGTTTGAGGCTTACCTTTCCTTGTAGCTAACCAAAGTTAGGGGCATTTTTGAGTGATTTTTATCATTTTTAACATTATCTTGGCAATATCTTTCCTTTCCAATGTGCTTTTCCACCAGCAAGTTAGTCAACACAAACAATCACAATGAAGAAAACCAAATCAAATTTGAAGAAGCAAAGTTTATGTATTGAATATTAAAACCTTATTTGCAAATTTTGAGAAAAACTTGAACTAAGGAGAAAAAAATCTAATTAAGTGAAACAAATTTAGTCTTGTAAGCTTCTACAATTTTGAGATAGTTTTCATATACCTGATTTTCTTCTTCTTGTGACTCCTCAAGAACCGATTTGATGTGAGCAAAGTTTTCTTTCTTGATTCTTCTAGTCAAAGCCTTTCCTTTTTGGAACTTGCTCTCTGGTTTTCTTGCCTTTTTGTGATCAGACATCCTGCAGAATAAAATAAATCATTTTACCATAGTCAGATTAATAAAATTAACAATTCATGCAAAAGCACTCCTGAAATAGTTAAAAGCACTATTTTATTGCTTGAAAGTGTTGTTTATCAAATTAAAAGGGCTGCTATAAGTTTGTTAGAAAATGTAAAAGCACACAATTATTTAATAGAAGCGCTACAAAACTACTTAGAGGTGGTAAAAATAAGGTAAAAGCATTGAGTAATTGATTGAAAGCGCTCAGTAGTCAGGAGAAATGTGTTATCGGTCTGTGCAGAAGCATAGAAAGAATGATAGACAGAGAAAAGAAAGATCAAAAGCATTGTGGATTGGTGTAAAGGCACACAAATTTGTCGCAGAAGCACCAGAATAGTGCCTAAAAGCACCATTTAATCTTGAAAAAGTGTCATTTAACCTGTCAAAAGTGATGTTTCCTGAAAAAGCTGAGAGTAAAACACATGCAAATTTGACAAAAATGATATAATTCTAAGCGTTTAACAAAGTGAAGCATTCTGCCCCATGGTGGGTGCCATTTTGTACACTAGAAAAAGTATCTTGATAGGATTAGTATTGACAATAATTGAGATAAAAACTAAATAAACCACAATAGCAATCTATCTAAGCTAGAAATTGACAATTAAGCATCCTATGGTTCTCTAACTAAGAATGTTAATGCAAAGCTCTTAGCAAGCTCTCATCAATGACAATCCTAGAATGAGAAAGATAAATGATTAAAGCTAAAGCTAATTGTTCAATTCCAAATTGAAAGCTAAATTAAATCTAGATTTCCATTCTAAGCTCAAATTGCAAGAGGTTCAATGCAATTCTCAGATGTGTGGTTCTTATTTATGAGGAATTTGGTCTTCCTTTTATAGATTTTCCCAATGGTAGGGGGTGTAGTGTAGTTGATCATGATTAAGCCTTGGTTGAGTCCTTGGTTCCACCCCTTGAAGACTATGCAAAGTTTGTGTCCTCAAAGCTTGGGACAAGTAGACAAGATCAATGGACAAGATTCATTTTCACTTTGAGTTATTGAGATTGAATTTGGCTTGATCCATGTGAATGCCTTTCCTCAAATCCTATTGGTTGATTGAATTTCCTCCCTTGGTGGTTGTTGAGGGAAATTAAGATTTATTAATTGATTTAAATTGATTTGTTTAGCCATGTGCCCCTTGAATGGGTTGAATTTGATTTAATCCAAGACTATACAAGTAATTGATTTAATTGTATTTTGATTTGATTACATTTGATTAAAATGCTCTTAATTTTGATTTATCTCGAATTAAGACTTGATTTTAATTTTGATTGGGTAAGTATGCATTGTGATTCAATTACTTCAATTTTATCCTTGATTTGCTTTGATTTGCATTGATTTGTTATTGAATTGATCTTTGTCCATTTTCAGGTGATTACACTACACACAAGTGGTATATATATGCATGCATAATTAATCTTAAACAATTAATTACCTTTCCTTTGTCGACACTTGATGAAGGAACCCCCTCGTGCCCCCCACTGACATCGGTTGTAGCCTACAAGAGTACAATAAGATGACAATATATTAGTAAATGTATAAATTTTATTGCTCTAATTGATAGAGATTTAAGCATGTACACCAAATGATATAAAAAAACTAATGGGTACATAATTTATAGTATACCGTATAGGCATCAAGGCCAAATGAAATGGCCGAAAGTGTGGACTCATCCACCTGTCTCAACTCCTCCTGTGTCATCGACTAAACATAAATGGAAAAAATATATATACATAAGTGCATGCAATCATTAAAACTAATCTAAATAAATAAATTATTTTTAAATTAAATAAGTCATGTGACAAATTTATTTATAATGTTTACTCTTACCATATCAACAGGAGTCCATGGCTCTACATACACCTCCTGAGCACTCTCATGAGATGTAGATGCTCCATGAGGTGTTGCAGCCTCTGCAACTGCGTCTCTTATATCCTCCTCATCAATAACATACTGATATGTATTAGCATCAGTAAGCGGTTTGAGGCACATATTCTTGCATATAATGCAAATATGGGGCTCGCATACATGTGAACTTCGATGAGATGTCGATGTGCCAGCATAATCCACACCAGGAGGCAACACTGACTTGGTCTGCATGATCAACTGATCATTCAGCAAATGAATGGCCCTAATAGTCTATGAGGTAGCCTCTGCAATGATATCGGGATGCTGCACTCGAGGAGGGGGTGCGACATCGGTGGGGGGGACAAAGGTAGTGGCCTTTTTGCACTGGGAAAATGGCCTAGTCTGAGGAGCTCCTCCACGTACGCCCATGTTGGGCCTCATACACCAATAATTAACATTGTGACCAAGCACAAACTCAGCATATAATTTTTTTATGAAATAGAAAGGGAGCTCCAAATTGCTATGGGGTGGTTTATCAAAAACCATCCACCAGCGATCCCAAAAGTGTGTGCACATTGCTTCATTTGGGCACCATTTTATTGATAATTTGGGATTTTTGGGGTCAACTTGTAATCCGGTTTTAGGATTCAAAAAAAGGGAGGCTATATCTTCCTTACTTATATTAAGGCTGCAATCCCATCATGGTCAAGCTCGTCATCAAATTGGGTGTGCATATCATCATGCCAATGAAGAGCAGCATTATGTTTCCGCGTGAGTGTGTCAATATTTTCAACAATAGTATTTAGTGTGGCAAGCATGGGACCCAATGTAGGTATATTCTGATATGTGTTTAGAAACCTTGTATTGTGTTCAAATTATCTTGTATCAAATCTTCTAAAGATCGAGGGTTTTGAGACGGGGGATTGTTTTGGGGATTGTTATTTGGTGCGGGAGGGTTATTTTCTTCATTGTTGTCACCCATGCCTGATTAAATAAAAAAAATTCTAAATTTCAATTTGATTTCATATATTATTACAAAAAATAAATACAAAACCCTATTTCAACCAAAAAAACTACATTTAGCATCAAAATGAAATAAAATAATCAAAATATACAAAGAATTTACTTACTGTATATACTGCGGAGTTGAATTTGTTGTTGTGGAAATCAAATACTTGAAAATATCGTGTATATGATAGTTGTAGCCATTTTCCAAACCCAAAACGTGAGGAGAAATGAGGAAAATGACTTGCGAGTTTTGATTTATGCCACAGGTTTCAAGTACCTGATATTATATTGGGTACCTGATATGTTTTTGGGTACCCCATTAAGCCTGTGCTTTGGTGTCAGGTTTTCCTAGGTGGACTGACACCTAGGCCTACTAAAAAGTCAACAAGCATTTTCATGCACTTTTGGACAAGTGAAAAGTGAATATTTTTCACATCGCCACTCTTTGGCCCCTCATGATCTTGCACATACCCACATCTATGAATTAAATTACAAATAAAACAAGTTAGATTAATAGTGTTTATGTATGAGAATATTGCATATTTTCTTGAACTGTTAGTGATCTTTCACTCAAAGTCGTAAAGTTAGTGCATTGAGGGGTCTAATTAAGGAAATGTTGATCCCCTAAACTTGTTGGACAAGGATAAGGTACAAAAAAGAGTTTTGAAAGTAAAAATTCATTTAAACACTTTTGAATGAAAGTTAAGGCTCACGACATGTAATCAAGGTTTAAATGAAGGTCCCCGCTTCCCCATTTTATGGTTGCACATGGGTAAGTGCAAGAAGTTGGGTGCCTATTTGGCGGAAGTCTTGTAGAATTGCAAAATGTCGCTAGAAATGAGCATTTGATTTAGGGTCGGACACCTATCCAAAATTTTTAAAAATGGTGCCCATTTTTTAAAAAATGGGTGGCCATTTCTATTTTTTTTTTTATAAAAAAAATAGGACTAGAAATGCATTTTTACATTGATTTATTTTTTTAAGAAATGGGTGCCCATTTTTTGAATTTTAAATAGCAGGCACTCATTTCTTAAGACATGAGCGAGAAACACACCCCCGCCTCAGATTTCAGTTCAAAATAGGTTTGGTTTAGGCTTGGTGGAACCAAGTCGATGTCGTGACCTCCAAAAATTTGGTTAAGGCACTGGAGTGCTAGATTTCTATCTTGTCATAATTTTTTGAGGGCCTTTCTGATCCTATTTTTTGACAAAACAAAAACCCATTAGAGTTCTCAATGTCCTTATTTCCAACCTATAAATTTTAAAGTGACGTTATTATTTTTACTACTTTTGTATTATTTATTAATTAAAAGTGGTACTGTAAAATAGTGAGGTTCACTAAAAATTTAATAACTTTTTTATTTTTAGGATTTTTGGAAAATAAATTAGATGACATCAATCTACATACAATTCTCTTGAAGATATTAAAAATAATTTTTAAAAAATATGAAATTTTCATCAAATTATGGTGGTTGTACACTAGAGGTTTTGAAAATGTACTTTATAGTCAGTTAAAAATTAATTTAAAAAAATATTTGTTGATGTATTAAAGCCGATAAATCTACATCGATGAAAGAATAATTGATATATAATGATTATTATAATTACATGTGTATATCCATATATGTATATGTATAAACATATATATAATAATAATGTACGTTATACATACATATATATTTATATATATATATATATATATATATATATATATATATATATATATATATATATATATATATATATATATATATATATATATCACTAATACATTTTGGGTCATTTTGCGATGGCTATGTGTCGCAATTGCGACAGCTATGTGTCGCAATAGCAACACCCATAGACGTCGCTGTTTTTTAGTCGCAAATTGCGACGTCTATGGGTATCCGTCACAATTGCGACACCTATCCGTCGCAATGTGGCTAAGATTTAAGAAGTGGCATGGCCGTCGCCCCCCCGTCGCATGGCTTCGGAGGGCCGTCGCAATCGCGACGGACCTCCCAAGCAATTGCGACGGGCGCCTGCATCGCATTGCGACGGGTTTCCGTCGCAATTGCGACGCCCGTGGGTGGATTAAAAA
Source organism: Chamaecyparis obtusa (assembly GCA_027943335.1). NCBI lineage: Eukaryota > Viridiplantae > Streptophyta > Pinopsida > Cupressales > Cupressaceae > Chamaecyparis > Chamaecyparis obtusa. Next base: position 108,594 of record BSBK01004968.1, on the reverse strand, counting down.
AAAAAATTAATTTAATACATTGCTTATGAACCACATTAATGCTTTTTTCTTTCAACAAATGAGGACAGCCACTGTAAAGACAACATGATAATGTACACTCACTGTAAGGACAGTCACAAATGAGGACATCTCACAGTGACTGTCCCTAGTGTAATTGCCACTATTCAGCCACATTAATGCTTTTCTTCTTCAACAAATGAGGATAGTCACTGTAAAGACAACATGATAATGTACACTCACTGTGAGTGTACATTATCATGTTGTCTTTACAGTGACTATCCTCATTTGTTGAAGAAGAAAAGCATTAATGTGGCTGAATAGCAATACATTCAAGTGGCAATTACACTAGGGACAGTCACTGTGAGATGTCCTCATTTGTGACTGTCCTTACAGTGAGTGTACATTATCATGTTGTCTTTACAGTGAGTGTACATTATCATGTTGTCTTTACAGTGAGTGTACATTATCATGTTGTCTTTACAGTGTCAATATATGCATTATTACTTAAACTGAAGAGTACTCTAAATAATATGTCATTGTGGAGTTCTGATTGCTTCCAATTTGATATACGCTTGTTCTACTTATGTATCCAGCATCATGTAAGAAAAGTTGATGCTTTTAAATAGATTCATTTAGCCATGAAATGCCTGTGCATGTTACATACAAGATTCCAAGGCCCAAAACTGATTACTCATTATAATTCATGTACAGAATGATAATCAACCACAACGAGGCATGCGTAGGCGCTGCTTAGATTTTGAGGCATCAGAAGCTCGTAGAAGAAACTTGACCAATGGCTCATGGAATGCAACAAATTTATTGCCTAAAACAGGAGCATTGGTAACCACAGATGATGGTTTTGAAAAGAACACTTCACCATCAATGTCACGTGAGGGAACTGCAATTTCTGATGGCAAGTAACTTGTAGTATATAAGAGAGATGCAGGTACAGATGCTGGGAATACATTGCTAATGAACCACATTAATGCTTTTTTCCTTCAACAAATGAGGACAGTCACTTTAAAGACAACATGATAATGTACACTCACTGTAAGGATAGTCACAAATGACGACATCTCACAGTGACTGTCCCTTGTGTAATTGCCACTTGAATGTATTGCTATTCAGCCACATTAATGCTTTTCTTCTTCAACAAATGAGGATAGTCACTCTAAAGACAACATGATAATGTACACGGGCTGTAAGTGTACATTATCATGTTGTCTTTACAGTGACTGTCCTCCTTCAAGTGGCAATTACACAAGGGACAGTCACTGTAAAGGCAACATGATAATGTAGAGAAACATTTTCATTTGTATTTTCAACAGTGCCGAGAGAGATTCCCTCTGCGAAATCACAGCTACAATTTCTGAGTACGTTGGGTTTATTTTTCTTTTGCCATTATTATGTAATCTGGTATTCAGCTGTTACAGAGCTAAAATACCCAGAAATGAGGACATATCTGTGTTGAATTTATTGTTAGCGGCTCTGGTTATTTAGAAGTTTAATTTTATTTGTTCATCTTTCAAGCACAAACATTTTCTGGACCGTAACATCTTCATTGTTTCGGGTATGCAATGAAACAGCCGTAACTTACAACTACCTTCACGGTACTTGTGTACATTATCATGTTGTCTTTACAGTGACTGTCCTCATTCAAGTGGCAATTACACAAGGGACAGTCACTGTGAGATGTCCTCATTTGTGACAAGGACAGTCACACGAGGACATCTCACAGTGACTGTCCCTTGTGTAATTGCCACTTGAATGTATTGCTATTCAACCACATTTATGGGCCCGTTTGAACCCCAGCACACAGTAGCATCTACAGAGAAGAATATCCCAGGTGTAACAAGTTGTAAGAATATACCAACAGTTCTAAGAAGTTCCCTAGCACATAGTAGCATCTACAGAGAAGAATATACAACATGAGGGCAGCCACTGTAAAGACAACATGATAATGTACACTCATTGTATGTGTACATTATCATGTTGTCTTTACAGTGACTGTCCTCATTCAAGTGGCAATTACAGAAGGGACAGTCATTGTGAGATGTCCTCATTTGTGACAAGGATAGTCACACATGAGGACATCTCACAGTGATCGATTGTCCCTTGTGTAATTGCCACTTGAATGTATTGCTATTGAACCACATTAATGCTTTTCTTCTTCAACAAATGAGGACAGTCACTCTAAAGACAACATGATAATGTACACTCATTGTAAGGACAGTCACAAATGAGGACATCTCACAGTGACTGTCCCTTGTGTAATTGCCACTTGAATTACACAAGGGACAGTCATTGTGAGATGTCCTCATTTGTGACAAGGATAGTCACACATGAGGACATCTCACAGTGATCGATTGTCCCTTGTGTAATTGCCACTTGAATGTATTGCTATTGAACCACATTAATGCTTTTCTTCTTCAACAAATGAGGACAGTCACTCTAAAGACAACATGATAATGTACACTCACTGTAAGGACAGTCACAAATGAGGACATCTCACAGTGACTGTCCCTTGTGTGATTGCCACTTGAATGTATTGCTATTCAGCCACATTAATGCTTTTCTTCTTCAACAAATGAGGATAGTCACTCTAAAGACAACATGATAATGTACACGGGCTATAAGTGTACATTATCATGTTGTCTTTACAGTGACTGTCCTCCTTCAAGTGGCAATTACACAAGGGACAGTCACTGTAAAGGCAACATGATAATGTAGAGAAACATTGTCATTTGTATTTTCAACAGTGCCGAGAGAGATTCCCTCCGCGAAATCATAGCTACAATTTCTAAGTACGTTGGGTTTATTTTTCTTTTTTCATTATTATGTAATCTGGTATTCAGCTGTTACAGAGCTAAAATACCCAGAAATGAGGACATATCTGTGTTGAATTTATTGTTAGCGGCTCTGGTTATTTAGAAGTTTAATTTTATTTGTTCATCTTTCAAGCACAAACGTTTTCTGGACCGTAACATCTTCATTGTTTCGGGTATGCAATGAAACAGCCGTAACTTGCAACTACCTTCACGGTACTTGTGTACATTATCATGTTGTCTTTACAGTGACTGTCCTCATTCAAGTGGCAATTACACAAGGGACAGTCACTGTGAGATGTCCTCATTTGTGACAAGGACAGTCACACATGAGGACATCTCACAGTGACTGTCCCTTGTGTAATTGCCACTTGAATGTATTGCTATTCAACCACATTTATGGGCCTGTTTGGACCCCAGCACACAGTAGCATCTACAGAGAAGAATATCCCAGGTGTAACAAGTTGTAAGAATATACCAACAGTTCTAAGAAGTTCCCTAGCACATAGTAGCATCTACAGAGAAGAATATACAACATGAGGGCAGCCACTGTAAAGACAACATGATAATGTACACTCATTGTATGTGTACATTATCATGTTGTCTTTACAGTGACTGTCCTCATTCAAGTGGCAATTACAGAAGGGACAGTCATTGTGAGATGTCCTCATTTGTGACAAGGATAGTCACACATGAGGACATCTCACAGTGATCGATTGTCCCTTGTGTAATTGCCACTTGAATGTATTGCTATTGAACCACATTAATGCTTTTCTTCTTCAACAAATGAGGACAGTCACTCTAAAGACAACATGATAATGTACACTCACTGTAAGGATAGTCACAAATGAGGACATCTCACAGTGACTGTCCCTTGTGTAATTGCCACTTGAATTACACAAGGGACAGTCATTGTGAGATGTCCTCATTTGTGACAAGGACAGTCACACATGAGGACATCTCACAGTGATTGTCCCTTGTGTAATTGCCACTTGAATGTATTGCTATTGAACCACATTAATGCTTTTCTTCTTCAACAAATGAGGACAGTCACTCTAAAGACACCATGATAATGTACACTCACTGTAAGGACAGTCACAAATGAGGACATGTCATAGTGACTGTCCCTTGTGTAATTGCCACTTGAATGTATTGCTATTCAGCCACATTAATGCTTTTCTTCTTCAACAAATGAGGATAGTCACTCTAAGGACAACATGATAATGTACACTCACTGTAAGTGTACATTATCATGTTGTATTACAAATGGACCTTATGTTGGTCGGGATATAAGTGCAAAAAAAAAAAGGAACGTTGTCATTTGTGTTTTCAACAGCGCCGAGAGAGATTCCCTCCGCGAAATCAAGCGGGTTATCATTTGTGTTTTGAACAAAGCGGGTTGTCATTTGTGTTTTGAACAGCACCGAGAGAGATTCCCTCCGCGAAATCAAGCGGGTTGTCATTTGTGTTTTCAACAGCGCCGAGAGAGATTCCCTCCGCAAAATCACAGCTACAATTTCTGAGTACGTTGGGTTTATTTTTCTTTTGTCATTATTATTTAATCTGGTATTCAGCTGTTAGAGAGCTAAAATACCCAGAAATGAGGACATATCTGTGTTGAATTTATTGTTAGCGGCTTTGGTTATTTAGAATGCTTCCCCACAATACTTAATTACACAAGGGACAGTCACTGTGAGATGTCCTCATTTGTGACAAGGACAGTCACACATGAGGACATCTCACAGTGACTGTCCCTTGTGTAATTGCCACTTGAATGTATTGCTATTCAACCACATTTATGGGCCCGTTTGGACCACGACACACAGTAGCATCTACAGAGAAGAATATCCCAGGTGTAACAAGTTGTAAGAATATACCAACAGTTCTAAGAAGTTCCCTAGCACATAGTAGCATCTACAGAGAAGAATATACAACATGAGGGCAGCCACTGTAAAGACAACATGATAATGTACACTCATTGTATGTGTACATTATCATGTTGTCTTTACAGTGACTGTCCTCATTCAAGTGGCAATTACAGAAGGGACAGTCATTGTGAGATGTCCTCATTTGTGACAAGGATAGTCACACATGAGGACATCTCACAGTGATCGATTGTCCCTTGTGTAATTGCCACTTGAATGTATTTCTATTGAACCACATTAATGCTTTTCTTCTTCAACAAATGAGGACAGTCACTCTAAAGACAACATGATAATGTACACTCATTGTAAGGACAGTCACAAATGAGGACATCTCACAGTGACTGTCCCTTGTGTAATTGCCACTTGAATTACACAAGGGACAGTCATTGTGAGATGTCCTCATTTGTGACAAGGATAGTCACACATGAGGACATCTCACAGTGATCGATTGTCCCTTGTGTAATTGCCACTTGAATGTATTGCTATTGAACCACATTAATGCTTTTCTTCTTCAACAAATGAGGACAGTCACTCTAAAGACAACATGATAATGTACACTCACTGTAAGGACAGTCACAAATGAGGACATCTCACAGTGACTGTCCCTTGTGTGATTGCCACTTGAATGTATCGCTATTCAGCCACATTAATGCTTTTCTTCTTCAACAAATGAGGATAGTCACTCTAAAGACAACATGATAATGTACACGGGCTGTAAGTGTACATTATCATGTTGTCTTTACAGTGACTGTCCTCATTCAAGTGGAAATTACACAAGGGATAGTCACTGTGAGATGTCCTCATTTGTGACAAGGACAGTCACACATGAGGACATCTCACAGTGACTGTCCCTTGTGTAATTGCCACTTGAATTTATTGCTATTCAACCACATTTATGGGCCCGTTTGGACCGCGGCACATAGTAGCATCTACAGAGAAGAATATCCCAGGTGTAACAAGTTGTAAGAATATACCAACAGTTCTAAGAAGTTCCCTAGCACATAGTAGCATCTACAGAGAAGAATATACAACATGAGGGCAGCCACTATAAAGACAACATGATAATGTACACTCATTGTATGTGTACATTATCATGTTGTCTTTACAGTGACTGTCCTCATTCAAGTGGCAATTACAGAAGGGACAGTCATTGTGAGATGTCCTCATTTGTGACAAGGATAGTCACACATGAGGACATCTCACAGTGATCGATTGTCCCTTGTGTAATTGCCACTTGAATGTATTGCTATTGAACCACATTAATGCTTTTCTTCTTCAACAAATGAGGACAGTCACTCTAAAGACAACATGATAATGTACACTCATTGTAAGGACAGTCACAAATGAGGACATCTCACAGTGACTGTCCCTTGTGTAATTGCCACTTGAATTACACAAGGGACAGTCATTGTGCGATGTCCTCATTTGTGACAAGGATAGTCACACATGAGGACATCTCACAGTGATCGATTGTCCCTTGTGTAATTGCCACTTGAATGTATTGCTATTGAACCACATTAATGCTTTTCTTCTTCAACAAATGAGGACAGTCACTCTAAAGACAACATGATAATGTACACTCACTGTAAGGACAGTCACAAATGAGGACATCTCATAGTGACTATCCCTTGTGTGATTGCCACTTGAATGTATCGCTATTCAGCCACATTAATGCTTTTCTTCTTCAACAAATGAGGATAGTCACTCTAAAGACAACATGATAATGTACACGGGCTGTAAGTGTACATTATCATGTTGTCTTTATAGTGACTGTCCTCATTCAAGTGGAAATTACACAAGGGACAGTCACTGTGAGATGTCCTCATTTGTGACAAGGACAGTCACACATGAGGACATCTCACAGTGACTGTCCCTTGTGTAATTGCCACTTGAATGTATTGCTATTCAACCACATTTATGGGTCCGTTTGGACCGCGGCACATAGTAGCATCTACAGAGAAGAATATCCCAGGTGTAACAAGTTGTAAGAATATACCAACAGTTCTAAGAAGTTCCCTAGCACATAGTAGCATCTACAGAGAAGAATATACAACATGAGGGCAGCCACTGTAAAGACAACATGATAATGTACACTCATTGTATGTGTACATTATCATGTTGTCTTTACAGTGACTGTCCTCATTCAAGTGGCAATTACAGAAGGGACAGTCATTGTGAGATGTCCTCATTTGTGACAAGGATAGTCACACATGAGGACATCTCACAGTGATCGATTGTCCCTTGTGTAATTGCCACTTGAATGTATTGCTATTGAACCACATTAATGCTTTTCTTCTTCAACAAATGAGGACAGTCACTCTAAAGACAACATGATAATGTACACTCATTGTAAGGACAGTCACAAATGAGGACATCTCACAGTGACTGTCCCTTGTGTAATTGCCACTTGAATTACACAAGGGACAGTCATTGTGAGATGTCCTCATTTGTGACAAGGATAGTCACACATGAGGACATCTCACAGTGATCGATTGTCCCTTGTGTAATTGCCACTTGAATGTATTGCTATTGAACCACATTAATGCTTTTCTTCTTCAACAAATGAGGACAGTCACTCTAAAGACAACATGATAATGTACACTCACTGTAAGGACAGTCACAAATGAGGACATCTCACAGTGACTGTCCCTTGTGTGATTGCCACTTGAATGTATCGCTATTCAGCCACATTAATGCTTTTCTTCTTCAACAAATGAGGATAGTCACTCTAAAGACAACATGATAATGTACACGGGCTGTAAGTGTACATTATCATGTTGTCTTTACAGTGACTGTCCTCATTCAAGTGGAAATTACACAAGGGACAGTCACTGTGAGATGTCCTCATTTGTGACAAGGACAGTCACACATGAGGACATCTCACAGTGACTGTCCCTTGTGTAATTGCCACTTGAATGTATTTCTATTCAACCACATTTATGGGCCCGTTTGGACCGCGGCACATAGTAGCATCTACAGAGAAGAATATCCCAGGTGTAACAAGTTGTAAGAATATACCAACAGTTCTAAGAAGTTCCCTAGCACATAGTAGCATCTACAGAGAAGAATATGGGTCAACGAGGTTGACTTCAAAGCCATGCAATCTAATGGTAATAGTAATATCATAATTTGACATACTATCAGAAATACTTCCTAAATAGACTATTCAATCTTATAAGAGATGGATTCATGAGAACTATTATTTATGAAATATGAGTCAATGACTTTAATTAAAAAAATTACACAATCTAATTCTTGTAAAAATATCAAAATTTGACACATTGAAAATACCTTCCAAAAGTATCGTTAATTGATTAATATGAATCACTACTCATGAAATATAATTTTATAAACCTAATCTAAAAACTACACAATAAAAATCTTAATAGCAATATTGTAAGAAACTATTCCCAAAAGCAAGCCTAATAAAATTTGATGAAAATAATTTTTGTTTCACTCAACTTTGACATTCACAACTTCCTCTTTTATTATAATAAGAAAAAAAATGTCTTTTTAGATATACCTCATGGACCATACTCGAATAATCTATCATTTTTCTTCTCAAAAACATATTTGCAGAGCCTGCTTCTTTTACTTGTTTGTACTTTTATCTCTCTGATGGAAAGGGTTCCTTCAGGACACATTTTTCCAAGTTCACTGCTTGAGATATTTGAGGAGGGTTCCCCTGCTTGAGTATCCATCCAACCCATATTCGAGTAGTTCTACAATTGCACAGTCTAAATTAATAATACTGACAATTGAATGACGAATGATGATACATAGAATTGATATAAACTAATCCTAAAAACACTAAAACATTATTAATATATTTATATTTCATAAATAAAATTGATATAAAAGATTTGGAAAGATACATTAAAAAATAGAAAAACAGTAATTTATAATAGAAGGAAACTTAAATTGCTATTTAAAAAAAAAACAAGAGTCTTAAATCTTATCATTTTGTTTCATTATCATCCATAAGTACACACCTCTAGCATAATAATTATATTTTACCACCCATAAAATGAAAAAAAGATTTTCACAAGAGAAATTGAAGCTAGATTATAAAAATGAACCATCTTATTGGAAACTGGAACTGTTATCATACCCAAAAGGACTACAAAATTTCACCTTATCATACCCAGATTGTTGCTTTGCCTGGCGGAGGGAAATTTGATCAGTAAAATTGACACAGAGTATGTTGTCTCCATTGTCATGCTGGATAACAAAACACCAACTTTAATGGGCATGTACTGTCCCTTGTGTAATTGCCACTTGAATGCATTGCTATTTGATGCAGGGGCATCCCTAATGCAAGCCAAAGACACCATGATTGAAGGAAGTTGCCATGAAGCCAAGGAGTCAAATCCTATCAATTGGAACATAAGATTTTCACCTTGGAGCTTTGAAGGATTGACTGGTGAAAGGTCCTTTTGATTGACAAATCAGAGTCTTTTTGAATGACAAATCAGAGTCTTTTTGAATGACAATAAATTAGAATAGGAGTTTTAGATGTTTTCTTGGTTTGTAATAAATATTAAGGATTGATCTTATCTCCTTATAAACATCCACTTGTTGGACACAAGACCCCTTGGTGACTTATAAACCTTGGGCATCTTTTGAGTCCTTGGATGAAATGATCATAGTAAGTGTTTATTAGGTGTCTTTTAGATGTTGTTAAGAAGTTTGAAGGTCCAAAATAACTTTAATAAGGTTCCTAAAGTTTCACAACACATTTTTAACCTTCTCGGCAAAGTTGTTTGCAAAGTTGTAATGCAACTTTAAAAGCTGCTTAGCAAAGTTGACATTTGTTGGATAAACTGTTCTAACCACCTAGATGGTTGAACCAACATTTGGAGAGCCTATTTTAGGCTTCAAATGGTCGAAGACAGATAGAGAACCAGTATTGTAATCATTTTGCTTTCATAAAAAATAAAAATAACCCTGTTTTAGTGCATTTCTGGTGAAAAATGAACTCTGTACGGCTGTACGGATGGTGGTTGGATGATAAAATTTGCCTGGAAGTTGTAATAGTGACATCTGATGCTTTGGAAGTTGGTTTGATTGATTCTCTTTGTTTTATATCTAAGTTATTTCAAATTTTCTGTGCATTGTTTACAAACCCTCATTTTCAGGGTTTGACTGATGTAAAGACCTTAACTCACGTTTCAACCATTGGAATTCCTTCTTCCTTGGTGGAATGAGATTTAAGGATGTATATTTGTATATTCTAAAAGCCCTGACTACTCTGCATCACTATTGAACCACATTAATGCTTTTTTCCTTCAACAAATGAGGACAGTCACTGTAAAGACAACATGATAATGTACACTCACTGTAAGGATAGTCACAAATGAGGAAATCTCAGAGTGATTATCCCTTGTGTAATTGCCGCTTGAATACATTGCTATTGAACCACATTAATGCTTTTTTCCTTCAAGTGGCAATTACACAAGGGACAGTCACTGTGAGCTGTCCTCATTTGTGACAAGGACAGTCACACATGAGGACATCTCACAGTGACTGTCCCTTGTGTAATTGCCACTTGAATGTATTGCTATTCAACCACATTTATGGGCCTGTTTGGACCACGGCACACAATAGCATCTACAGAGAAGAATATCCCAGGTGTAACAAGTTGTAAGAATATACCAACAGTTCTAAGAAGTTCCCTAGCACATAGTAGCATCTACAGAGAAGAATATACAACATGAGGGCAGCCACTGTAAAGACAACATGATAATGTACACTCATTGTATGTGTACATTATCATGTTGTCTTTACAAGGATAGTCATTTGTGACAAGGATAGTCACACATGAGGACATCTCACAGTGATCGATTGTCCCTTGTGTAATTGCCACTTGAATGTATTGCTATTGAACCACATTAATGCTTTTCTTCTTCAACAAATGAGGACAGTCACTCTAAAGACAACATGATAATGTACACTCACTGTAAGGACAGTCACAAATGAGGACATCTCACAGTGACTGTCCCTTGTGTGATTGCCACTTGAATGTATTGCTATTCAACCACATTAATGCTTTTCTTCTTCAACAAATGAGGATAGTCACTCTAAAGACACAATGATAATGTACACGGGCTGTAAGTGTACATTATCATGTTGTCTTTACAGTGACTGTCCTCCTTCAAGTGGCAATTACACAAGGGATTTGTGTTTTCATTTGTGTTTTCAACAGCGCCGTAACCCTCCACGAAATCACATCGGGATATAAGGGCAAAACAAACAAGAACGTTGTCATTTGTATTTTCAACAGCGCCGAGAGAGATAAACAAACTTAAAACTCAGACTTAAGAAAGATGAAGGCAATGCTTCAAAAGGCCGATGCCCTAAATACGGGAAAACACAATACCACCATTAAACGATGCCCTAGTCACCGTATCAATGCTGCCAGCTCCGTACCAGTATGCTGACTGCTCACTTTCATCCTGTGATAAAGGTAACTTCATTAATCATACTTGAAATGGTAGCATACGAACTAAAGCTGATGAACATTTATAAACTAAAAGTTTAAAACTACAGATTACAAATGTAGTAGTTTCATACGAAAAGAACTTGATGTCTGAAATTTACCATTAGAAGTATCCAAAGGAATACCACAGTACTGTTGAACTTGGAGAATCGGAGATGAAGTACACAGCAAGGTTCAACAGCTGTAAGGACTGTTACACCATCTTTAGCATTTGAATACATTTTCTCCTTGGCTTCTGGTGGATCCTCAAAGACCCCCAATGACGTTTTCCCTACAATTATCAATTGTTTGTCAGTATGAGATATTAATAAATAAACATTAATCACAATATTAGGCAAACAATGTTCTTGATGTCTGAATCTAAATCACAGAAAGCTCTAATAAAGCAGTTCTCAGTTTCACATTAAACTAAGTTTCAATTTCAAATGGTTATAATAATTTTTGCAAGTTATAAGTAGCTGGTTACAGTATATGACATAAAAAGAAAAAAAATCATTTCTATTCTTTTCTTCTTTTTCTCTTTCAACGAAGTTTTTGCACCACACAAATGCATACCAAGAATTTCTCAGGAGGTTTCAAGACCATTGCATACCAAACTTCTTCTCTGTAGATGCTACTGTGTGTCGTGGTCCAAACGGGTCCAAATAGACCTAGTGACTCTAGTAGGTCTCCAAAACCTGTTCTGCAGCAATAACTCTTCAATTTGACAAAGGACCTTATGAACTTATATGTTTTTTGAGTACCCTTTTTGATGTTCTAACAATCCTCCAACTCCCAGACCTTGACTCCACTCCAGAGCATATCAATGTCCTTATTGAGTCCGCAGACCTAATGCATGCCTTTGGGTGTGGGTTCCAAAACAAGGCATTGAAAATGGGTGCATGAAACCAAGATCAGAGTTTGAAGATGTCCACCATGCTCTAAAGATCTAGATTCAACAAGGTTTGAGGTCCTTTACTTGCCGCTACCCTCTGATCTTGCATAATCCATCAACTCCTAGTCAAGAACATTGAGATTCTTGACCTAGGGCTTGCTCTTGAAATTCTCTGGCTTAGTATCCTGTTCCAAAGCTTTTAAAATATAAAAATAAACCCCCTTAACTTGCATTTTACAAAGAACAGAGGATATCCTATGGTTTATTTGCAAGTTAAGGCCATTTGAATGCAATAACCCAAAAAATGAGGGTTTGACAGAACAACAGATAAGAAAAAGGAATAACTTTGATATAAGGTGTCTTGAATCTACCAAATAAACTCTCAAAGCATAAGATATAAATACTCTAACTTCCACACTGGTCTGCCCTCCCTTTCACATCCGTACACTGTACAGTGCTTGAAGGAAATGCACAAAAAAGGCTCTGAAATAGTGGCTCTATCTGACAGAGAGTCCATGCTAGGCTTCATGACTAACCTAGAGCACATTCCTTGTTATGGAGGAAGTTTGAATGGTGAAGAACTTATGGAATGGATAGAGGACCTAGATAACCATTTTGACTACAAGTATCTTATTAATAACCATTTTGACTACAAGTATCTTATGGATAGAGGACCTTGATAACCATTTTGACTCATTTAGTATCTTATTGAGCTTCACTTTGTTTCGAGAATATAGTTTAATATTCTCTACTAAACAGGGCCAACCACATGAAGGTGGAAGCTCATTTGGCCCCACCCCCCTCCCCCTAACATCACTCTACATTCCCCGTTAACATCTAACATTCATTCATTCTTTCAATTATTAATAAAATGTAACATTCAATCAATATCACATGATAACATTCATTAACACATTAGATTCGTTAACACACAACATTCATCAATATGAAAATAAACACATAATTCATGAACATTCATTAGCACATAATTAAATTCATTGAGACATAAAATTCAGTCATTATCAATTAAGGTATTTAGATGACAATCATTTCTTTTTTCTCTTTCTAATTTTTTTTTCTATGTAAGCTCTAAGAGGAGCATCAGTGTTATCATCAATACCCCCCTCATCAGTTGTTTTGTTCTTTGTTCTTGATGATCTCAAATTCCTATGCTGCTGCAAAGGGGGGTCCTCTACAATAACAAATAAAAGAGTTAAATTTAAAATATTTAATTATAATTGTTACAAGTATTTAATTATTTTAAAGAACATAACTATGGCGCTCTTTAATTACCTGATCTGGCCACATCATTTTGTCTAGACTCAACCTCAACATGCTCATGAGCACCGACCCCTCGATCCTCTACAGTTGCTATACAAAATGTTACATTAATCCAAACACCAATTGTAATTACATATAAAAATTTTAATAGCAAATGTATACCTCCACCACTAGGATGCACATCATGCGAACCTTCATTATGCATAGATTGTGTAGAAGGATTGTCAGGCTGCATTCCAATATCCTACACATTGTTATCATTGCTTTCTTAAAACAGATATACTCACTTTATATTAGAACTTAACATCAAATAGACTAATTGGTAAAGTATTCAATTTGAAATAAATTTCATTTAGCTTATTTACCTGTGGCTCAGATGCATCATTATTTGAACCTTGCACACTGATTTCAGCTCGTAGCCGTTCAGCCACGGCTCTATAGCCTTGTTGGAAGCCAATTCTCTTGTCCTCTTCTGTGAGGCATCTATTGAACTTTGACCCCTACATTTTTTCTTGGTATGGTGAATTTTACTTGCATTGTTTGATCAAAAAAAATTTCCTTGCAATATATAAAAAAATTGATACAAGTTTTCATTTACTAATACTTACAACTCGTGCTTGAAGTTTGGAAAAACCACCAGAGCCGAGCTTGTGTGTCCCGTGCTTTTCTAATCTTGCCTTTGTTGCCTTTGATGTGTCAGGCAATCTATGAAAAGTTTGAAATATGTTAGAGACCAATATAGGAAAAATTTAGAGGTTAATTAGTACATAATTACATTCTCAAAAGTATCACATACCTTGCTCTACTCTCTACTGGCGTAATTCCTTTTTTCATGTCGGCTTTATACTTTCCATCCAAAATCAAACCCTGCCACTCAGCCTCAAGAACACAGGGCGGACGCTCGTGCCTTGGGTTAACCTCTAAATATTTCCTGTACTGGTCCCTAATATACTTCAAACATAAACCAGCTCTTTCAAGGAGCTTGTTTCTCTCGAATGCACGAGGTCCAAAAAGCTGGGTCATACTATCTACAAGATCATCCTTCAACTTTTTATCTTGGTTATTCCACCTTTTAAGTAAAAAAAAACATGTTAGACTCATAAATGAAGAGAAGCTACCTTTAATATAGTTCAAGAAATTGATGAAAAGGAAAACTATTCTAGCAATGATATGAAATCAAAATAGTGGTTTGGGGTTTTAGTTAGGATATGATGTTCCACCATGTACGTATGGTGGGCCCGAATATCCACAAACACTTGTCACCAAGTTTTCGCCAAAAAATATCATTCCCTACAAAATAATCATGGGATCATTAGTCGATGAAGAGTGATCAAAAACTAAATTACTATTATATTACTATAGAATAATAATAACTTTAAAGTACCTGGAAGTTTGGATACTTTTAAGGGAACGCCTTCATCATCGCTGATGATCAATACACAATCCTTCACCGTTCCCGTACTAGGAACACGGGAACATCCAGGAAATGATGTTGCATCGGGACTTGTTGCATCTCCTATTGCAAAAAATGAAAACCATTATCAAATGCCTCCAAGAAATAATACTTCAAGGGAAATAAATTGGTGCAGAGCACCCATGGCACAAACACAATCAAGGGATCTACATCGTAAACACATAACACTTAAACACATAACAAAAGAGAGAAAAAGAGGGATTTGTGTACCAGTAGATGGTGCAACAGTTGGTGCATTTAGGCTGTGTGTTGTTGACATGGTAGTCGGCAAGACATTTGTGGCTGTCCTGGATGGAGGCGGCGTTGTCATATCATCATGGAAAGGAGCTGAAGAATAAAATTGTTAGAGCATGCATAAATATAGAACGCGTGGACTAGCATGGACAAGATTGTTAGAGCATTAAAAAAAAAGATTGTTCGAGCATGTATTGTCAATGATTATGATCATTCCTATATATATTCAGTGGAAAACACAAGTGGGGAATGGAACATGTGATCTACCTGAACCACTTGCAATACCGGCCTCATCATGGGAATGGGGTTCAAAATTACGCAAATAACTCTGTAAAGACAATGCATCCATATTTTAATTAATGTCATAAAAGAGCATAACATAAAAACCATTATTGAACTCTTGTAATAATTAAAAATTTCATTAATACTTACTTTAAAGTTTTCAGAAGTGCGCAACAACTCAGCTGCCCTGTCTTTTATTTCCTGAGTCTGAGGATGTATGGATACCAAACGTAGAAGTTCTTTCCCAATTTTCTTTAGCAGCTTTTTAATGGAACCGATCGGGTCATCGGTCTCTGCTAAATCAATAAAAAAAGGGTCCACAAGGGGGGACTCCTGAGCGACTGCAGGTTGCTTTCCCTCTCTCCGACCACCGGCCCTCTGTGACAACAATAGTATTAGTATTATCAAAATTACTCCAAAACAATGAAGAAAATAACATTAAAAAAAATAACATTTTGCTTCTATCTAGTTTGCACAATTACAATGAATTTTACCTGCTCATGTGTAGATGAGCTAGGAATATCGTCACCATCACCTTCGGGCGGTTGCTCCATATTGTGCCCCTGTGTCAAAGATCAAGTATAAAAATGTTAGCCAAAAATTTAATAACTAAATGGTATGTTGGAGTCATTGATTAGAAGTTGGTTTAATAGTATGTACCACCCCCATGATAGTAGCCTCGTTTGTATCTATGCGGTTCAAATTGTAATCAATAAGCAGCTCTTCCCCTGCACGTATTGATTTTATCGCACAGATGAATACACGATTTCCCTCGCGCGCCTCAAATATGCAATTGGGTTGCTTTATAGTTGACCCAGGTCGTGTACTATTTATAAAACCCGCAATATTCCCTGTTGCTTTTGGCCTTCCATCAATGTATATAGCCACACTTTTACTTTGATTATTGTCTTACTGTTGTATATAATTTGCCGAGAGTGCATACCTACGCATACTTTTTTTATATTGAACAATATGCATCCAACTTTTGTAATCGTAACATGGTCCAACATACTCCATCAATTCAGAAACTTTGTTGTAAGACACCTTTATGCCATCCATAGAAAATAGGCCCAAACCATGTAATGATGATGGTGCTATGCGATATATCCTCTCATTAACACAAAAATCAATGTTTATTGGAGGAAGTTCCTTGGGTACCCAATGTTTCTGTAGATGTTGGTACCTCAAGGGCACCTCGATGTCGCCTTTCGTCTCATCATCATAAGAACATGACCCCCCTTGAGCAAGGAAAAATTTCATGTGTTTATTGAATTTCCTTCTAGTCCTTTGACCTCTAGTTAATCTCCCTATTCTAGATAAACTGCATGTCTCACTTTCCTCTTCTATTCCTATATTTCCCTCACTCGAGGAAGACACTTCTGACAAATACCTATTTGCTGGTACCTGCAAATGGGAGAGATCTTAGAAGACATCAATCTTACTATTGATAAGTGTATTAAATAGACTTTCTATAAGGTGTATTGACTTATACCTGTCGATCCATGAGACTGTGCGGGATGCTCTTGAAAGGGGTTCAATTTCCTGCAAATGTAATTCAATTATCGTGAGCATAATCACATCATAATCATAATCACATCCATCATAAGCATCACATAAAAATTAAAAATATTAAAACGTACACATTATAACACTTATAGCTTTTAAATAGATAATGAATAAACTATGTAACCATTTAAGACAAATATATTTCTATCAAGAAATGAATATTAAATACATTAAGGATTGATGGCATACCTTTAAATTTCATCATCATCATCCTCATCATCATCATCATCATCATCATCATCATCCTCGTCATCGTCGTCATCATCATCGTCCTCGTCCTCGTCGTCGTTGTCGTCATCATCAACATCATCATCATCAACATCAACATCATCTTCATCATCATCATCAGTAGCAGCATCATCTTCTTCTTCTTCTTCATGAAAATTTGTCTCAGGAACATCATCCAATAATTGTCGATCGTGATCATCATCTACATCATCTTCTACTTCTTCGGTATCTTCTTCTTCCATCGCATTATACTTTATCGGCCTTCCTCTCGGTTCATGTCTAACAACAAATGACCAACCCGGTTTATGTGAAACCTCTGAGTAAAATACCTGTTCACATTGGCTTGGAAGAACATAGGGCTCATCCCCAACTGGCTCAAACGACCTTGTATTAACCATTGTAAATCCATTATCATGTTCAATAACAGTTCTATTAGGATCATTTGGATTAAGTCGTAGCCTGTACCATTTGACAACGAAGAGTACTAATTTGAAGGAACTAAAGTCGCACTCAAGTATATCATCCAAAATGCCATAGTATTGATTTTTAGACTCTTGAGGATCTAAGTCATTTCTAGATGAAATATTAGTCACTTGAAAGACTGCAGTTATTCCAGAATCACAAGTTTTCTTCGTGTCATCCAACACTTTGACGCGAAATTTTTGACCATTACAGAACATACCCTTGTGGTGTTTAACCTGCAATAATATGTGAAACATGTCAAAATTATTATATCGTGAGTTGATAAACATACGGGTGATTAATAATTTTGTACGTACCTGGAAATCTCTTAAACCATATGCTAAATCTATTTCCCTTTGCGTAACATTAGAATCTCCATTACGATGAGCTTCTTTAACCAATGAAGATACACCTTCCCATGTTAATGTGTGACCAGAATGTTGACATCGTTCAATCCATACCGTCATCCAATCAAGATTGTTTGCAATATACAAATGTAGTGCATCCCACTCTCGAGCAACTGTACAAAAAAAAAATAGACGACTTACAACCGATTTATTTTGAAGATTAAGAAATAATTTATTACAATAACATCTTATAATTTATTACCTGTCACTTTCCTCAATCTACCTTTCCCCATCAAGTACTCCCCTTTGAATTTTTTAAAAGGGTCGAGATCCCAAATGCGATCTACATGGATATTTGAAGCAAACTTAGGAAGATATTCAGTAATGTACACCATAGTCTGGTATACCATGTATCCCTCTACCATAGAACCCTCAGGATGTGCTCTTTGTTGAACCAAAGCCTTCAAAGATTTCAAGTGCCTCTCAACCATCCACATTGACCTAGTGTGTGCAGGTCCACACAATTCAATCTCCTCAACTTGGTGTATGAGGTAGTGTTCTTGTGCATTGAAAAAAGTTGGAGGTAGACACTTTTGCATTTCACACAATAAATGAGGAATTCTTCTCTTCCAATAGTTTATATCTTCTTTATGGATTTCTTTAGATGACAACCACCTACATTAAGAGATTCAAGTCACAAAAAATATATAAATACGAGACTTTACAAAATAATATACAATAGATTACATAGCAAGAAAAACAAATCGCGAATATAATAAATATATACAACAAATTGAACAGATATTACTGCTTACCTCATGTATTTTCCAAGATCATATATCACTTGTTTGATGTTATTGTTGAAGTGCTCTGGGAGAGATAGAGGTAGCACGTACTGCAGTAATTATAAACCAATCATTTCATTATTTTCTAACATAACATAATGAATAGTACACGTAGTTTATGAATATATTGTAAATACAGAAGAACATAACTTACCTTGATGAAAGTATGCCAATCATGCGTTTTGAGCCCTGGCCCAAATTCACTTTTCTTTGATATGAGATTGCTTATGTTCCCAGCAAATCCTGTGGGAAATCGAATTTTTCGTATGACTTCTTTTATGGCATCACTTTGCTGCTCCGTTAATAACCAAGGAAGGGAACTTATATTAATCTGATCTCTATTGCTATTTGAGTGAATGAAATTCTTCAGTGCATGATTGGATTCATGAATGTCATTACAAATTTTGACAATTTTTTCTTTGTCACGCCTTCCATCCAGTATTTTCCACAATGTCTCTGTTATATTCTTTCCAACATGCATAAGATCAAACAAATGCACAATTTGTAGGTCCTCGTAGTAGGGAAACCTACTAAATTGTCTGGGATAGCTTTTTAGTCCCTTTGGAAGGTTGTCAGTAGTGCCTTGACGACCTTCACGATCATCAATTACATAATTAGTAAACAAAAATCACAATAGAAATATATAAATTACAAACATAAACCATTAAGTGGAACGACATTACCTCGACGATTAATTCTATTATATTCCAACTTCCATAGGCGAGGTGTCATTCTTCGTGGCTTTGATGTAGTCTCTTCTTTCCCATTGAAAAGATGTTTTTCCATACTTCGATACTTATGATTCCTGTGGAGGAAGTGTCTGTACTCATCAAACACATGCTTTCCTAAACTTTTTGAATGACGAGATTTCATCTTTGGACCACAAACTAGACATGCAAATTTTCCCTTTGTTTGAAGACCTACAAGATAATGATATAATTGGATTATTAAATATGTTGATTTTTATAATTAGAATTATCATGCGCAACTTGAATTCACTATAACATACCACAAAAATGTGTTAGCCCTGGGGCATCATGTATTGTCCATACAAGTATTGCATGGAATTGAAATTGTCTTTGTCCTATTGGTCTAGACACGTCATACATAGTGACACCATTCCATAACTCCACCAACTCATCAATAAGAGGCTCAATATATACATTCATATCTTTAACTTGATATTTACCTACTTGAATGAACAGTAACATTACATAATTATTGTGACCATTTTACTGTAAGATTTGTAAGTACATGTAAATTAATAACTATCAAATGATAAAATACCTGGAACAATCATTGCCAACATAATGTGCTCCCTCTTTATTGACATCCACGGAGGAATGTTATTGTTGATAACAAAAACAGGCCACACCGAGCAAACAGATCTCATCTCTCCAAATGGATTGACACCATCCGCTGCCAATGAAAGCCTGAGATTACGAGGTTCTTCTTTGAAGTGTTGCCACTTTTCCTCTATGTGCATAAATGCCGAACCATCCGCAGGGATTCGAATAATGTCATCTCGACTTCTATTGCATGCATGGTAATCCATAAATTGTGCCAAGCTAGTACACCTGAATAATTGTCGCATCCATGGAATAATGGGGATGTAACGAAGAACCTTGTGAGGCACCTTTTTTGTTATTCGATCTGTTCGATATCTACTCGTATGACATACAGGGCATTGTGTTGCAAATTCATGTTCTTTATAATATATAATATGATCATTGGGACAAGCATGTATTGCTTGATACTCCATTCCAATATCTTTCATAATAGCAGATAATTCTCGATATGAGCGAGGTAGAATATTTGATGGTGGTAACAAAAACTCGCCTATCAATCTACAGCAAAAAATATAAGTTGTTAATATAAACAATATTAGTGGTACATTATTCACCCTTTGTTAACTATAAAGACATATATGACATACCTTAACATACGTGACATTGTTATGTTGGATAAACCATTCATAACCTTCAAGTTCAACAACAACAATACAGTAGAGAGAAGAGTTGTTTGGGAGTCTTTGTATAGGGGCTCGTATGCCTTCTCAAGTAGAGGTACATCAAGGCTATCATCATCATCATGATCAGATCCGCTTGGACTAAATGTGTCATGGATCAATGTATTTATACCATCATCTTCAATTGTGTTTTCTGGCGCATGATCGTCATCTTCCATGGGATCATTATCTTCACCTTGGATATTCGCACCCCCATGTTCCTCCATATCATGTACTTCCCTGGGGAGATCAACCTATATAAAATTGATTAACATAAATAAACCATGATCTTC
This sequence comes from Chamaecyparis obtusa, assembly GCA_027943335.1. Lineage (NCBI taxonomy): Eukaryota > Viridiplantae > Streptophyta > Pinopsida > Cupressales > Cupressaceae > Chamaecyparis > Chamaecyparis obtusa. The sequence goes on along the minus strand of BSBK01004968.1, from coordinate 87,451 downwards.
AACTCATCATCAAGTGATTTCATATGTATATAAATTGTTAAAATGATATAATGAACAACTTACCAGTGGATGATAGTCATGCCCCCCTTCAATGTGACCATTCTCCCTACAATGTCTCTTAACTGTTTTGATTAGCAATCTTCTACGGTTTAAGCCCTTACAAATTTTGCAGGGACAATAACATTTTCCATCACCTTTTCTTTTCAAGTTAGACCACAATCTAGCGATTGTCTCCCTATTTTGTTCTTCACTTATATTATCTGACATGATCGTTCTTCGCAGGAAGCAAAAATTGGGCTATGAAAACTTCGGTCTACAACTTTCAGTGACTAAGCAAAATTGTCAAAAGTACACAAAACATATAAGCTACAAGGCCTTCTTGCTTAGCTCTAGAAGCTCTCTAGCAATCAAAACATATAAGCTACAAGGCCTAACAGCAATTTCAAAACATATAAGCTACAAGGCAAGACATATTACATGACATGGCAAAAGGATTAAAATATACATTAGATTAAAAAATATACAATTTTCAAACCTGAGCGCACGGCTATAACTCGTGCAATGGTCTTCTTGCTTAGCTTTAGAAGCTCTCCAGCAGTCAAAACATATAAGCTACAAGGCCTAATAGAAATTTCAAAACAAGGGTCATCAAAAGAACCAAAAACAATGTGTGCAAACAATACCTTGTGAAGTGGTATAGACAATTAGAAGATGCTACTATGTGCTAGGGAACTTCTTAGAACTGTTGGTATATTCTTACAACTTGTTACACCTGGGATATTCTTCTTTGTAGATGCTACTGTGTGCCGTGGTCCAAACGGGCCCATAAATGTGGTTGAATAGCAATACATTCAAGTGGCTTACACAAGGGACAGTCACTGTGAGATATCCTCATGTGTGACTGTCCTTGTCACAAATGAGGACATCTCACAGTGACTGTCCCTTGTGTAATTGCCACTTGAATGAGGTCAGTCACTGTAAAGACAACATGATAATGTACACATACAATGAGTGTACATTATCATGTTGTCTTTACAGTGGCTGCCCTCATGTTGTATATTCTTCTCTGTAGATGCTACTACGTGCTAGGGAACTTCTTAGAACTGTTGGTATATTCTTACAACTTGTTACACCTGGGATATTCTTCTTTGTAGATGCTACTGTGTGTCGTGGTCCAAACGGGCCCATAAATGTGGCTGAATAGCAATACATTCAAGTGGCAATTACACAAGGGACAGTCACTGTGAGATGTCCTCATGTGTGACTGTCCTTGTCACAAATGAGGACATCTCACAGTGACTGTCCCTTGTGTAATTAAGTATTGTGGGGAAGCATTCTAAATAACCAAAGCCGCTAACAATAAATTCAACACAGATATGTCCTCATTTCTGGGTATTTTAGCTCTCTAACAGCTGAATACCAGATTAAATAATAATGACAAAAGAAAAATAAACCCAACGTACTCAGAAATTGTAGCTGTGATTTTGCGGAGGGAATCTCTCTCGGCGCTGTTGAAAACACAAATGACAACCCGCTTGATTTCGCGGAGGGAATCTCTCTCGGTGCTGTTCAAAACACAAATGACAACCCGCTTTGTTCAAAACACAAATGATAACCCGCTTGATTTCGCGGAGGGAATCTCTCTCGGCGCTGTTGAAAACACAAATGACAACGTTCCTTTTTTTTTTTGCACTTATATCCCGACCAACATAAGGTCCATTTGTAATACAACATGATAATGTACACTTACAGTGAGTGTACATTATCATGTTGTCCTTAGAGTGACTATCCTCATTTGTTGAAGAAGAAAAGCATTAATGTGGCTGAATAGCAATACATTCAAGTGGCAATTACACAAGGGACAGTCACTATGAGATGTCCTCATTTGTGACTGTCCTTACAGTGAGTGTACATTATCATGGTGTCTTTAGAGTGACTGTCCTCATTTGTTGAAGAAGAAAAGCATTAATGTGGTTGAATAGCAATACATTCAAGTGGCAATTACACAAGGGACAATCACTGTGAGATGTCCTCATGTGTGACTGTCCTTGTCACAAATGAGGACATCTCACAATGACTGTCCCTTATGTAATTCAAGTGGCAATTACACAAGGGACAGTCACTGTGAGATGTCCTCATTTGTGACTGTCCTTACAATGAGTGTACATTATCATGTTGTCTTTAGAGTGACTGTCCTCATTTGTTGAAGAAGAAAAGCATTAATGTGGTTCAATAGCAATACATTCAAGTGGCAATTACACAAGGGACAATGTCATGAGCCGTGACATATTGAACTTAGTATAATAATAAAATGATTAGATGATATATAATAATCTATTATTAACGGTATATAACAATAATATATAATTATTATCAAAAGATAATAATAATATATAGTTAGCATAATAAGTAATATGTTAATTAAATAATATTAAAATATTAATAAATAATATAATTATGATTATAATTATAATATAAATTAATAATAAATAATTATTAATAAATTATATATATTATATTATAATAATATATTAAGTAATAATATTAAATCAATTATTGATATAATAATTTTAATATATAAATAATATTAATAAACCTCTCAATATAAAACAATATGTTATCACTATAATAATATTTATTATAATATTATTAATATTACTAACATCATTAATTATAATATTTAATAATAACAATAACATTAATAAATATAATAATAATAATAATAACGTTTAAAGCAATATCGAATATCTGTAATCGATATACATCTACATTAAACATCTGCATTATCTATCACGATGAGGAACGAAGAAGTGATACAACAATCACTAGTCATTACACATCGATACCATGAGAGGATGATTAATGAACCAAATACTATGAAGTCAAGATCAACATGATATGAATAAGGGATAGGTCGCTATGGGTTTCAGAAGATGTATTGATAAGCAAGAAGGATAACCATTCATATATTATAAATAATCATTAATTGCACAAGTTTAGACAATGACATATCCGATAAAGCAATATCAAACATGAAGACCCGCTAGCAAATATGCACCATCACTTCCTATGTTATCATGACAATAACATAAACTAGATTGAATTCTACTATCTATATCAATAGACACCACATAGGAGGATATCGACTAAAGGATTGAAAGATTATTGATTGTCTGAGATAAACCACATCTTGTAGAAACACAAAAGCATCAGTGATTATATCACAAGCTATTGATGAATGAGGCATCAGTCATGGATAATAAGTACAATGTATCCTTAAGTATTAACAGGAATGGAAGTCAATTTGAAGATCAAACTCCATTACCAGCAATCAACCAATAAATGGACAATTATTAGAAAATGATATCGACTTATATCAGAGTAGAAAGATTGGATATCATCATAACAATATGGGATAAGGCAAGAGTTAATATCGATTGACTAAATACTAATGATAGTTAGACCAAACTAATACAAACACAATGGATGTTAACTACTGGTTGCACTAACAATTAGGGAAGATTACCTTCATAAAAAGATTTGATATTGAGTCAATCTGGGAGTTATCTATGATCAGAAAATAATGAAATAATATTATGTGAACTGTCGGATTATGGAAAGGTGTGCTTAACAAAGGGACATGGAGGAAGAAACAAGACACGTCTCATTCATAGCATCTCTTCATTTGTTAAAGACAATATAAGAATGCATTCTCGTCAGTCACTCAAGGCATCATTAGAACTTTATTTACTTATCCATATTTGGATATACTCAATAGAGCATCTGCCTTTGGCAGTTTGGTTTCAAGTTTATCATTGCAGATCAGAGACAACACCATGATTGCACAGATAGAAAGGATAGTCAGAAACAGCATCAATATTTGAAGTTGCAAGCATATAATTCAGAATCTGAAATAGCAACATATCACTCATAGCGATATTACACATTTGCATAATTACATCATCATATCAGACACAGCAAATACATTGCTGTAAGCAATACTTATTGATTGTATATCGATATTGTTTATATCAGACATACCATCATTATACTATCACTATAAGTGATAGGAAACATCATATTCATAGCATATTTCATATCATTATATCCGACAGTGCTATTAAACATATTGGTATCAATATCATCTTGCACACATATTGTGATTGAATCTAAAATAGCGGTTGATATCTTAAGTAACCTCCATTACTTAGTTTAATTGTAAGTATCTGATAGAGTAAGTCTGAGAAGTGGAGTAATTGTTCCTGTTTTCCAAGTTAGCCAAAAAGGGGACATTACAGACAATCACGGTGAGATGTCCTCATGTGTGACTGTCCTTGTCACAAATGAGGACATCTCACAATGACTGTCCCTTGTGTAATTCAAGCGGCAATTACACAAGGGACAGTCACTGTGACATGTCCTCATTTGTGACTGTCCTTACAGTGAGTGTACATTATCATGTTGTCTTTAGAGTGACTGTCCTCATTTGTTGAAGAAGAAAAGCATTAATGTGGTTCAATAGCAATACATTCAAGTGACAATTACACAAGGGACAATCACTGTGAGATGTCCTCATGTGTGACTATCCTTGTCACAAATGAGGACATCTCACAATGACTGTCCCTTATGTAATTCAAGCGGAAATTACACAAGGGACAGTCACTGTGAGATGTCCTCATTTGTGACTGTCCTTACAGTGAGTGTACATTATCATGTTGTCTTTAGAGTGACTGTCCTCATTTGTTGAAGAAGAAAAGCATTAATGTGGTTCAATAGCAATACATTCAAGTGGCAATTACACAAGGGACAATCACTGTGAGATGTCCTCATGTGTGACTGTCCTTGTCACAAATGAGGACATCTCACAATGACTGTCCCTTGTGTAATTCAAGCAGCAATTACACAAGGGACAGTCAATGTGAGATGTCCTCATTTGTGACTATCCTTACAG
>BSBK01004968.1:0-77500 GCA_027943335.1 Chamaecyparis obtusa | reverse complement strand
ATTATAATTATTTAGAAAATTACTCTGTTTTGGAAAACCTGTACTCACATGATGGTGAATGAAATTAGACTCAAAGACAGACTTGAAGGTGCTTAAAATTTTGAATCTTGGAAACTACTCATGATGCTTATCCTAAGAAAGAATGAGTTAAAGACTATCGTTGAAAATCCTCCTAAAGCTATTGAGACTGACGATAAGAGCAAATGGGAAAAGGACAACACCAAAGCAATGGAACTATTAGTAGATGGAGTGAAAGATCATCTACTACCTATTATAACAAAATTAGATTCTGCATATGAAATGTTCAAAGCCCTTAAAAACATGTATGAGATCAATAACACTAGCATGATTCTTACTCTTAAAAATCAACTCTCTAATATTAAAATGAGAAAGGGAGAGACTATCACCTCATATTTTATGAGGATAACATAATTAAGAAACCAATTGTCAACAATTGGTCACATTTATGATAGTAAAGAATTAACTATAGTGACTTTAAATGGACTCCCTAAGTCTTGGAAAAAAATCAGACAAGGAATAAGTGCTCGCTCCAAACTTCCCAAGTTTGATCGACTAAAAGCTGATTGCATTCAAGAAGAGTGTAATCTAATATCTAGAGAAATCAATATGGAATCTACAAATGAAGAAATTCAAATAATCATTGCTAAATTGAAAAGAAAAAAGGACAAGAACTCAAATGGTAAACAACCATTCAAGAAATCTAGAGGCCCCTCTACAACACAATGTTATAAATGTGAAAAATATGGTCACACTGCATTTAAATGTCCAGACAGGCTTAAAATTCAAGCTTCCCTTGCTGAAGCCAATAATTCAGATTGGCATTCAAAGAAACTTGCATTCTAAAGAACTTCATATATCTTGTGATTAAGAGGGAGTTCACTGATGAAGGTGGAACACTTCTAAGGTAAACTTGATATGATTGTAATAATTGATTATTGTACTAATGAAAATATTTATGTTATTTTTGGGCCTTGTGTAAATCATGAGGAAGTGATGACTTCCAAATTGATTTTCACTTGTATTTGTTAAAGTTATTGAAAGGTGACGATCTTATAATAACTTAATCTTCTGTCATGATAGATATCTTATGATGGCTGAAATAGATCGTGATAAAAGATATGAATGTTCCTATGGTAAGTGAACATTACCTATGAACATATTTTGAGTACTTGGTGTAAATCATGTGACTTGATGTCAGTAGGCCATTACTCTGAGTACTTGCTGGACATCATGTGACTTGATGTCGGTAGGCCATTACTCTGAGCACTTGGTGAATATCATGTGACTTGATATTCTATAGGCCAATGCTCCTGATATCATGAGATGATATCTTTATAATTTTGTTGAGTACTTTTTGGACATCATGTGACTTGATGTTGGTAGGCCATTACTCTAAGCACTTGGTGAATATCATGCAACTTGATACTCTATAGGTCAATGCTCCCGATATCATGAGATGATATCTTTGTAAACTTTTGAGTACTTGGTGGACATCATGTGACTTGATGTTGGTAGGCCATTACTTTGAGTATTTGGAGAATATCTTGTGACTTGATATTCTGTGAAAAATACTCCCAATATCATGAGATGATATTTATAAATCTACGAGTTATGGTGAATATCACGAGACTTGATATTCCTAGTCATTCCATATCTCTAACATCAAAGTAATGTGATATCAAAATAAAATTTCATAATTAACATTGTATTGCTCATTTATATTGATCTATTTATCCTCCCTAGCTAGGAGGGAGTGTTGATGTATTATAGCTTCAATCGGTAAATCTACATTGATGAAAGAATAATTGAAATATAATGATTATTATAATTACATGTGTATATCCATACATGTATATGTATAAACATATATATAATAATAATGTATGTTATTATATATATATATATATATATATATATATATATATATATATATATATATATATATATATATATATATATATATATATATATATATATATATATATATATATATATATATATATATATATACATATTACATATAAATATAAATATAATTATAAAATCATTATATACACATCTTCGATATAGTATACCGATTAATATAATATCATTTTTAATAAAACGGTGATAAAATTTATAGAAGCCGATTATTGGTATCGACTTAGTATTGATAATGTTATTTGTTAAAATTGTTTATTACAGCCATCGATATGATTATCGGGCTCTTTGTTTTAAACTGAAATTAGTTACAAAATGTGGAGTCATGTCCACGATGGAACATGACTCCATGAGGAGTCATGTTCCATCATGGACATGAATCCACTTGCATATATATATTAATATTTTCAAACCCAAATGTATACTGCGACACATACAATCTGCAATCTCAAAGTCTCCATTACTCCCTGTCTTTTAGCAGTTCAAACAATATTTGATTAATAGCATTTTCTAGTTGATTTTCACAAGAAATATTATCATATGCATTTCTGGTTATCTCAGACTGAGTACAAGATCCTATTCTATATTGATAGTAATTAGTTTTGGATGAAATTTATACAACAAGATTAATTTTCAAAATCGAATTGGTAGTGTGTTCATCAGAAGTATAATCTTAATATTCTCCATCCACATATCTAATCTGCAAATTTTAACAATATACAATAAAAAAATAAGAAAAATATGTTCATCAATCTTTGGTGTCTTAGGTCTATTTCCCTAGAAGGATTTGCAAAAATTTATTTATTTAGGTCAAAATATGGTGGTTGTACATGGCTATGGTATGGTCTTGAAACAAACATTTTAAAAAAGTGGCTTTTAAACATTCCTACTAAAAAGCAATTTATGCCATATGGGTATTTAAATAAATTACATATTTGAAAAGTGGAGTTTGAGCACTACATTTTATATTACTAAAGTTTTTAAAGATTCATTCTCTAAGTGGCTCAAATTTAGACATCAATTGGTAGAAAATTTGAAAAACACGGAAAAAAACTTCCACTTTTTGCCCAAAAGTGGGACAACTTCTTGCAGCCACCCACTAACAAAATACCTATAACAAATGACATTTGGGTGAAGGCTCTTTTTCAAATGTGCTTTTGTATAAAATCTCCTATTTAAACCTTCAAGCTTGGTTCACTTGGTTTTCAATAATAATATGATGATTTAAGGTAATGTTATAATAGTTAAATAAAGGTACCATAATATGATATTTTGTAGGATACTAATTGGGATAAGGTTTTTTTTTAAATTATTATTTATGATATATATTTAATTTAGTATAATTATTTTTTATTTTTAATAAATACGATTTTAACCTTGAGCATGAACTTTTTGTTTAACATGTTGAAAACTAAGAAAATGGATACATAAAAAATGTTAGATGCTAACATAATATTACATAAATATAACTTAGACATTTCAATGCCTAATTTCCTTAAAAAAGAATGCATACTTTTTTTATCACATAAAAATACATAAGGCAACCAAATCCAAAATTATTGGACAACGAATATATAATTTTCTCAAGGATGCATACCTTTGTAAACCCCCTAACATAACACATGAGAGACTCTTGACACCAAATGGGTAAGATTCACTACCTGCATTATAATATCTCTCCAAGCACATTTTCAAACAAAAGAACCTTAAATATCAACAAAAAAAATTGCCACCATGATCAAATTAATACATGAATCTCACTTAACCCCAATTCATACACTCAATAGGAATATAAATAACAAACTTCATGTCACTAATACTCTCAAATTGGAAAATAACACATGGCCTCCTAATCCTCATCTTGTTTCATAACTCTCAAAGAGTCATATGACTCCCTTTTTCTCATACATGTGAGACATTGGAATGGAGATTCATTGTAGTAGATTTTCCCATGAAAAACATAGTAAGTGATAATTACATAATAACCAAAATGAGATTCCTTATTTTATACGCCACATTTTGTGACTGAAGGAGAAAAACTTGACCAAATTCTAAAATTGCTATTCTAAAAGGTAACCATCCCATAAATATCAATAATAGTGGTTTTTTTCACTTAATTAATGAAGAAAAATATAGTTTATAATATTTAAAATTTATTATAATATAAAATCCAAAATTTACAATGTAAGGATTGCTCATAACCAAAAATTTCTACATATATAATTAAAATAAGGTGATAAAATTAAATATAATTAACTTCTAAATTTATAAATATTGTCACAAACAAAGACCTTAGTCCCCTCATAAGTTTAAGTCAAGGTATTGCCAAGGAATCAAAACCCAAAAAATTTGAGGACCTCCAAAGAGTTTTCATTAGCCATGAAACCACTTTGGGACTTGCAAAAAAGGGTCATTATTCTCCTAAAATAATTGAAGAAAAAATAATAAATTATTAATTTTGAACACATTATTTATATTAGCATCCATATTCCATATAGTTTATTATAATAAAATAGTCACAAATAAATCTATTATCATAATTATATATGTATAATTCATATTTAACCATCAAAATATTTTTTAATTTTATAATAATAAAAAATCCCTACTTAGATTATCACCACCAAATTAAAATCACATTAATATTAACCTTATCATAATATGATTAAAATAAAATCATGATATTAGAGAAAGAATGAGACACCTTATAATCAAATTCGTATAAATAGTAAAAAATAAACTATCATCATCATCTTTTCAATAATCTCATAGAAAGTGAAATTATTCCAAATATAGTATCAATACTTATGTGTTGGTGTGTTTAATTGTTACACCTAGTAAGTCTTCCCCTAGGTTCTAAACATGCATGTTGCTTAAGTTTACTTAGAGACCATATAGGAATATTTCCACTTTAGGTGATATTATCACACAATCACTTTTTCGTGCCTTAAGTGAGACTTCCACCTTTGGTGGATTGATCACTTTATCACCTTTCCACCTTTTGTGGATGTGTTGCACAAACACCTTTCCACCTTGGAAGGTGATCTAACTTTAGTGGATGTGTCCAGTACAAATGCCTTTCCATTTTTTAGGGTGATCCACCTTTAATGGACATGTGATACTTTCACTTTTCCACCTTATGTGGGTGATAACTTGTATCTTTGATTATCATATCATAAGATTAAGACACTTGTCATAATCTTATGCACTCCTATGTTCTCACCTTCGTCTATTTAACCAAGGGGTCTCCTTTATAATATCATTCCAATTGATTCAATAATAAAGTCAACATAGTCAATTCAATTCATTCCAATTGAATCTATTGCATTCTTGGTGAGAATTTAGTTTATTCTTGTCATATTATTTCTCTTATTATTGTGCTTTCCATTAGGCCTCCAGGTTTTGGGTGGCTACCTTCATAGCCAAATCCTAGACAATGCAATCTATAATCATAAATAAATACCAAACATACATACATAAATCCATAATATAAATATCAAAATAAGTCTATCTAGTTTATGTAAGATTATAAAGAAAGGGTGGGCTTCAGATCCTCCCTAAAAAAAATTATAATTCCTCATGTAATTACCAAAGAGGGGAGACTAAGGTATCTCACCATTTTGCTAATAGATCAAAGTGATGAAGAAAAGGAGTATCTTAAACCCAATTTAATCAAGAATAAGTTGAATTGATTATTCTCAATTATGGCTCACACTTTGAAATACTCTACTATGCACATGGAAAAATAAGAGTAGTGTTACAACTCAAGTCCCACCTAATGTATTTGAGTTGAGTTTTAAAACTTTTCCATAAGCCACCAGTAAATGTTTACACATTAACTTATACAATAGATTTTTCTTTGATTTATTTAAAAATTATTCAAACATAAAATTAAATAGTAATTGTAATAAAAAAATCTTTAAGCAAAAATAATGTATTGTAAAGAATAGAATATACTTATTAATGATCTAAATTTTTTAATTTTGTAGATTCCACAAACCGTGAACTAAAAGTTAACTTATTTCATTTTACCCTTGTCTAATGTCTTTCTCTTTTAACTGTTTCCATGATGATTACCTATGAACTTGTAAACCCACACGAACAATATTATGAAAATTTACGCATATCAAATTGAAAATTAAAATATTGACTAAAGATGCACATCACAAGGAAAATTAAAATATTGAAGGTATAGCTTCCCTAGGTAATGGTTTTTTCTTCTTTGATTGTAAAGATACAACCCTGAAAGAAATATTTTTATCTGGTTCTCCTATTTACTACAATTGTTTTTTGATCAGACTCTTAAATTGGACACAAAACTTTGATTCGTTTAAGAATAATTTTATCTCCAAATTTCAATAGGTGAAAATACCAAATCTCCCTATGGAATTACTGCATAGTCATGTTTTAGGTAGGATTGGAGATATAATAGGAGGATTTGAGGGTTTGGAAGAAAACTTTATTACATCAAGTGATTTTAAAATTTTGATAAAATCTAATCCTAACTTAAAATATGAACCTATAAAAATTATAATGAACAGATCGGCCTATACTCTTAAACCAAAACCTTGTCAAGAGGTGTCAAACAGTAAAATTATTTTTAATAATCCAACAAATTCGAATGAAATAACTCTGAAAATTCCTCAAATCACCAAAGGACACCCAAAATCAAACTAGACTAATGATACACTATCAAATTTAACACAAATAAAGGGGGTTTCTTCTTATCTCAGGATAAATTTGAACCTCTCATTTTCAAAGCCACTAATTTACAACATGAATATGAAGAAGGAGAAATAGTAGAGAACATTATTGCAATGGAGGATACTTCCCCTGCTCAAAATAATACCCTTCACTCACCATTGATATCTAAGGTTGAGATAGATCGTGATGTGACAAAACACAAAGATTTGGCACCTTTGATTGATTTAGAGGAAAATGTGGGTAACCGTAATCCTCATAATCCTACTAATCTTCACACTAAGGAAAAAACAAGACCCCCTTCTCTGATAGATTTAGAATTCTTACCACAATCAGCTTCTATAGATTCATAACATGATAAGATGGTGGAAAACTTTGAAACACAACTCAATAAAGAACACTTGTAAAATAGGAAGAAATAATTGAAAAAATGAAAAATAATATGAAACTGTTGAGTGAACTAATGGGAGAAAACATGATTACTTAGGATGAGGTGAGTGAAATGCTAATGGCATGGCATCAAGTTCAAGATGAACTCAAACTTAGTCATGAAAATATTTAAAATAAAATTGCAACATGCCTCAACATATAACAAATTTTAATCCATCCTTACCTTACAAAAATGAGGACATACCTCCAGAATTGGAAGTGATATAATGATGGGGATTAATCAAGAATATGAGGAAGCAAAAACTAGAATAGAAATAACAGATTTTAGAAATCAACCACAAAATTACTCATTAGTCATTATTGATAAATTACAAGAGAATCTAGAAGTAGATGATGAAAATGAAATTGACCAAGGTCTTTTATCCAATGCTACCAATAAAAAAATCAGGTATTGCCAGTAATATCATAGGGGTTGATACTCCTAGCTATGGTAAAAATTTGATGAAAAGAGGTAGGAAACCCTCTTCAAAGTTAAGGAAAAATGATGGGGAAGCTAAGAATCAAATCAAAATCTCTAGTCTCTTTAATGTAAGGAAGGGGAAGTACCTTCCCATGGAGAAATGAGGCTCTCTTCATGGAATGTTAGGAGTTTGAATACCCCTAACAAACAACATCTATTAAAGTACTGGTTACAATTATAACATTCTAATATTATCCTAATTCAAGAAATAAAACTCAATAATGAAGAAAGTGGTAAATTAAAAATAAAATTAGGGACATGGAAGATTGAATTCACTGAGATCACAACACCCTCTAGTGAACTAGCAATTATTTGGCATCTGAGGAATACCAATTTGAATGCACAATTAAAGAATCCAATTGGATGGGGGGATGGGTAAAAACCATTTACAACCCTTTAACCTTCTTCATTATCAACATCTATGGCCCTACTACTACCTATGGTAAAAATGAACTATGGTGAAAATTTGATAACTTCTATAATTCAAACAAAGAATGGAACTACATTTCTGGTGGTGATTCAATGCAATCAAAGATCTTAGTGAAAAAAAGGTGGAATACAATAGATATCACAATAAATGAAATATTTTAATGAATGGATCTCTAGAAACAACCTCATAGATATAATTCCTAATAACCACATATACACTTGGACTAATAGAAGAGATGGAACTTGTAACATAGCTGAAAGACTTGATAGATTTTTTTTTGTTTGCAATTCAACGTCCTTTGATTATACCCTCTCCACGTCTTTAGTAGCTCTATCAAGATTTTATCACTTGGCAATAACTTTGGATATTAAAGAAGAAGCTAGACCAAAAAGAAACCCATTTAAATTTGATAAAATATGGCTCTTAGACAATAACTTTACAACCTTTCTAGAAAAATGGTGGCAAGAAGAACATTTTCAAGGGTAAAAAATGTATTGTTTTGTGTCTAAACTAAAAGCATTAAAAATAAAAATCCTTAATTGGAACAAACAATATTTGAAGAACATATTGGAGGAAAAAGAGGAAGTAGAGAAAGATATTCAATTATTAAATGAAGATTTTATTAAAAATGGAATGGATAACATCAAAATTTTCAAAGAAAAAGAGCTCCTCAAAAAACATGAAAATATTCTCTCCAAAGAGGAAATCTATTGGAGACAAAAATCTAGAAAAAACTAGTTATCGGACAGCGATAAAAAACACAATTTTTTTTCATAATTGTACTAAACAAAGGAGAAAAATCAATAGAACAACTAAGATCAAAAACACCTATGGGATATTGTTAAGAAGATCCCAAAAAATATCTCAAGAAGCGGTATCCTTCTATTAGGATACACTGAATAATTGGGAATCTCCAGATCTTCACTCCCAACAGAAACTTTTAAACAACATTGCCAAGATAGTAACTCTAGAAGATAATAAAATGTTAAACAACTTTTCCTTAGAAGAAATCAAAGCAACTCTTTTCCAAATGAAGCCGGAAAAGGCCCCGGGCCCTAATGGCTTTTAGGATAATTTTTTCTAGAAATGTTGTCATTTCTTAGGTCATGATTTATGGGAAGTAACTGAGAATACTAAGAAATATGGCACATACTTAAGGAAATCAATAACACTTTCTTTGCACTCATTCCAAAGAAAGCTGAAAGTGAGCGTTTTGGCATCTTTAGACCCATAACAATTTGCAATACCATTTACAAAATTTTATCTAAAGCTCTTTAAAATAGGTTAAAAAATCTGGTTCCAAGACTAATCTCTAAAGAGAAAATAGGTTTTTTCCCAAGACGCTCTATCTTTTACGGTGTTATAATCATTCAAGAACTTTATTCACTTAGTACAAAAAAACAAGGATTCAAGCATGATTATTAAATTAGACATTCAGAAGGCTTATGAAAAAGTTGATTTGCAATTCCTATGCAAATTCTTGAAAGCTTTTGGTTTCTCAAAGCAATGGATCAATTTGATCTTCAACTATATATCCTATCCCAAAATTTTAGTTTTGGTAAATGGAACTCCTGAAGGTTTTTTGACATATCTTGAGGTTTAAGACAAGGAGACCCCCTATCACCTTTCCTCTTCATTATCATGGAAGAATCATTTGGTAGGATGATCACCCACTATCATTAAACCAACCAATTTTGAGGAATCAAAGTAACAAATGGGGTGGCAAACATCACTCACAAGCAATTCACTGATGATACCATCCCAACAAAAAGTTCCACAAATGAAGCTCTTAAACATAAAGAAATCCTAAACATATATATGAAATCCTTAGGACAACAAGTAAATGCAGATCAATCAGAATTTTTTTTCTTAAATACTCCTCTAGAAACAGAGTTTTAAAAAAGGGGATTTCCCCTACAAATACTTAGGCATGCCCCAAGACAAATACAATATAAACTCTAAATCTTGGGAACCACTTATCACCAAATTTGACAACAAGATTTATAATTGGAAAGGGAAATGGCTCGCCAATGTAGGATGAGTTACTATGTTGAAATTAGTTCTTTCTACTCTCCCCACCTACCAAATGTCTTGCATGCATATATCTCAAAAAATCCAAAAAATCAATTGAGAAAAAAATGAAAAACTTTCTATGGAAAGGTGTTTCAAATTACAAAAAAATGGCACTAATTAGTTGGGATAAAATATAAAAACCCTTAATAAATGGGTGGCTAGGCATAAAAAAACTAAATGGAAAAACTTAAAAATTGTTTGGAAAATGTATGAGGTGTTGGATTACAGAGAGGGGGGGTGAATTAGTAATCCATAATTCCAAATACCTAAAAATATTTTCTCTGATTAACTCGGTGACAGCTCGGTTAAACACAATTCACCATTTACCAAAAATAGTAAATAAACTTTAAGAATTAGTAAATTAATCACATAAACCATTCATCACATGCAACACCAATATTTAACATGGAAATCCAGCTTTGGAAAAACCACTATGGGAATTTTCACCCACTAAGAAAATACTCTTCTGAAGTATGCCCAATTAAGAGCCAATTTGGTTAAAGATTACAATACACAATGTTAGGTGTGACCCAGTCAAGGGATTTACCTCATATCTGTTAGGATCTTCACCCTATTAGGAGTGGCCTGGTTAGAGGGCTTCAAACACTCTTTAGAATGTTACCTTTTGCAAGGATTTTACAATAAGACTGTTAAGTCCACTCGGTTAAGAGATTTCTCTAATACAAATGCTAATAAGCAACATTAAATATATTGACTTGTAAATTTGCAACTATCTTTGATTAACCAAATCCTTTGTGCACTCTTCTATCTTCACTTCAATTCTTCACTTTCCATTGGCTTCAACGCTTCATTAGATCCTTCTTTTTGACTCGGAATATTTTTGTTCCTTCTTCACTACATTAGTCGATGACTTATAAACTCTTCAATTTTGCTAGCCATTTGTCCATACAAATCCATCCTTTATATAGACAACTTTTTCTGCTTAATCTCCTCTATTACATTTTCCTTTGATCAATCTTAGCTGTCAAATTCATTTTACAAACTTATACATTGAATTTGGATCTTGGTAACACATTTTCTTTTCACCTCAAAACTTGAACTTTCTTGAAATTTTTTCCTTTTATTTTTTTCATTTAGATCTTTTTGTAGATAATCATCTTGAATTTTCATAAACATAGATATCTTAACTAACTTTCCTTGTCATTATAACCATCCAACTCATCATAACTAATCATTAAATGTCATTCAAATCCTTGTATTTAATTCATGTTCCTTGCTTAGTGGATAATTTTGAATTTTGATTAACTTTTCTCAATGCCTAAAACTTTCCTTCTTAGTGTCTTGAGTTTCTCTCACTTTACCAAATCATTTCCTTTTACCTTTTACTTTACCGAGTGACCTTTCCTGCTTGGTAGCCAGAATTGTTTTGCTTACCAACTTGACAAACCTTCCTTACCATGCTTTACCAACTTGACATAATCATATGTTAGGTAGAAAATAATTATATCATCATAATATTAACATTGTTTAATCTGTATTAGTTGTCCATTTAGGTTCTTCAACATCACAACCTCTCATTTCTTCTTCCTAACTTATTCAACTTATATCATATATTGAATGATATGGCAACATAATATAAAATAGAAATCAATTGCTTGACATCAATGACAAGACAATAACTAATCTAATCTCTCTACTATCTTGTATTCCTTTGATCTTGGTCAATCATCATCATCATCACCATCATTTAAAAAATCTCCAACATTACTATCAGTTATAGTAACAATCTCCTCCTTTGGCATTGATGACAACACTAACAATATTCAGTGCTCAATTGATGAAGTGTACACTGAATTGATGATGGCACACTTCACTGACATTCATATACTCCCTCTGAGCTTTATCTTCTCCTATGTTGTACTTGATCTTCTTTTGTACATATTCTCCCTCTTTTGGTAACAATCATCTTCTTTATTCTCCTTTATGCAATCAATGCATCAACAACATTCTCCCTCTACAATCATCATTGATATTCTCCCTCTTTTTATTTAGCAATTTCATCTCCTTATGCTCCAGTAATCAATTGGTTTACTTTCCCTCTTTGATCTATTTATCATCAATCTCATTCATCTCCCTCTTTGACAACAATGTCAATGACATATATACTCCTGAAAACTTTTCTCATGCAGTACATTATACCTCAAATGTATAGATTTCTCATTGCAGTCATTAAAATTTTCACAACTTTAGGCTTCACCTAAAGAGTGAACACTAGCATCAACTCACAAAATAGATATTCTATTGAATACTTGAATTGATGCAACATGAATCATGCTCTAGTGAATATGGGAAGAACCCTAACTTATCTCAGAGATACTCTAAAGCATCCTTTGGTAGTGGTTTGGTAAATATATCAGCTATCTATTCTTTAGAATTCACATACTCCAATGTCACGTGCTTATCTTGTAATTTCTCTCTCAAGTAGTGATGCTTAATATATATATCCTTTGTCTTTGAATGCATAACTAGATTCTTTGATATGTTAATAGAACTAGTATTATCACAATAAATTGTAACTGGGTCAGTAATCTCTTCTTGCATACCTTCAAGTAATTGTTTGATCCACACAATGTTAGAAAAATTCATAGCTGCAACAATATACTCAGCTTCAGCAGTAGATTGTGAAATACAAATTTATTTCTTGCTTAACCATGTCACTAATCTTTCTCCTAAAAATAAAGCTCTGCCACTAGATCTTTTTCTGTCATCAATGTTTTCAACCCAATTGACATTAGTATATATCTTGACATCAAAATCGCCTCCTTTTGTTTATACCAAACTAAAATCTTTAGTCCCTTTCTAATATCTAGATATCCTTTTAACTACAAACATATGTGTCTCTTTTGAGTTGGTAGAAAACCTTGCCACAATACCTACTGAATGTGCAATATCATGCCTAATGTGTACGACATACTATAGTTTACCAATCATGGATTGGTAAAGTGTCTCATTCACTTCATTTGTGTCTTCTTCCTTTGACAATTTACAAATAGCGATCGGTGTTCCAACTGGTCTAAATTATTCCATATTGAAAGTCTTTAGGATCTCCTTGATATATTTAGATTGTGTTATGTAGATCCCATCCTTTACTTGTTGAATTTGTAGTCCAATAAAGAATCTAATCTCTCCTATCATAGACATCTCAAATTCATTTCTCATCGAGCTTCAACAAATGATTTAGACATTATCTCATATCCACCAAATATAATGTCATCAAAAAATATCTCAGCAATAAAATTTTTATTAGTACTATCAAATTTCAAATAAAAATTGTTGTTATCACTTGTCCTTTGAAATCCAATCTTAACTAAATAAGAGTGTAGTCTTTCATACCATGCTCAAGGTACTTGCTTCAATCTATAACGCGCCTTATGTAGTTTGGAGACCATATCCTTGTCAGAATTTTGAACAAATCCTTTAGGTTGTTCAATGTACACTTTTTCTTTAATAATTTCATTTAAAAATGTAGACTTAACATCCATCTAATAAACTTCGAATCCTTTATAAGAAGCATATGCAAGTAATATCCTTACTCCTTCTAATCTAGCAATAGGGGAAAATGTATCACCATAGTCAATACCTTCTTCTTGTGCATACCCTTTGCAGACTAATCTTACTTTATTTCTAATCACATCTCCTTTCTCATTGAGTTTATTTTTGAAAATCCACTTTGTTCCTATCACATTCTTATCCTTAGGTCTTGATCTACTAGTGACCAAGTGTTGTTCTTTCCAATCTGATCAATTTCTTCTTTCATAGCATTTATGCAATATCCATTTCCTAGTGCATCCTTGACCAATCTTGGTTTAAATTCAGAAATAAAACATGTGTTATCCTTCAACTTACTTCTTGTCATGACTCATGCATTCTTGTATTTAATTCTTCTTCTTGGCGAGTAGTGTCTTCTCACATATTTTTCTAATACAAGCTCGGTATAATGTTCATCAATGTTTTCATCTCTCGCTGGAGGATCATCTTTCTCATCAATTCCTTCTTGTTGCAGATCAATTGTATCAACTGAAATTCCATTATCATTATAGAAGATAATAAATTCATCAGAGATAAATTCACCTCCTCTATCAGATCTTAAGTATTTCAGTAGTTTACATGTTTCTTTTTCAACTCTAGCCTTATACCTCTTAAACATTTGGAATGCATCAGACTTTTCTTTTAGAAACATAACAGACATCATTCTTTAGTAGTCATCAACAAATAAAATGAAATACCGATCTCCATGATAACTTTGTATCTTCATAGGATCACAAAGGTCAATAATCTTTTATATTAATATAAATATATAGGTCATGCACCTTTTGCTAAAAAAATATGAATATTATATTATAAGTTTTAATATAATATTATTAATATAAATATTTAAATATCTGAATATTATTAAATTAATATAATACAATAGTATTAATATATTATAATTTTTAATATTATTTTAATATATTAATCATATATTAATAGTATATTATAAAATTAATAAATTAATATATATGTTGTCATTGACAACCAATAAAAATGTGTTGGTGAATAGATTTGTCTTCCTCTTCTAGAATGAAATTAGTAAAAAATCTATGCCTCTGAAGGAAATCAATCCATCAACAGTTGGGTAAGCATCAAAGATTGCTTCCCTCTAAATTTTAAAGGTTTAGCTTCCTTGTCAGATATTCAATGAATTATCAACATAAAAATAAATGCATACAGTTTTAACCGGAAAGTGTGGAAGGAACACTCAGATACTCTTAGGTATTGAGGTAATTTCAAGAATAAATAGACATAAGATTCACTCTATGAAGAAACAAAAGATCTACTAATTTTCTTCTAAAACAAAAGTACCTATAAAATAACTTAAGGGGAAATAACTAGAAAGAAACCGGAAGTGACTAAGCATAAACAATACATGCACAAATATAAATGTACCAATTCTCAAAGTAACCAATACATTCCAGATTTCAATTAAAAGATCTAATCAAACCATGCATCTGTATATTTATATCTGATCAGATCAAAGTCTAATCAAAATAAGTCACAAACTGTTTCAGAACTTAAAAGACTACTAAAGCTATCTACTTAGAAAAACTATCTATTTTTCTATCTGTAATTTCTAACCCTTAAACTGATGAAGTAGAACCATGAGATCATGGACAGGTGGCTTCATATGATCTTTAGTGATAATTTTTGGCAACCATGATCCTCCCTTATAATTAATTTGAGTCCATTTTCGGGCTATATGGCTACGATTTTTATCTACATTTTCCTGGAACTGAGCCAAAGATTGAGTTGGGGTAAAGCTAGTGAAGGACCATTCTGGGATTTTGAAAATAGACATCATTGTTTCCCTATTTACAAACAGCAAAGCTTGACCGTCAACATTCAGTATACATTTGGACTTGACATCATATCTACTGATACACTGTTGAATTAGCTTTGGGCTAATGACTGACGGGGGAAAAGCCACAACTTCAAGCAATCCACATGAAAGAATTTCAAGACTATATTCTTCCACAACATGGTCCGTAAGGTGAACAACCATTTCTCCTACCTCAATCCCTAAAAGGTTTGTGTTTGTAATGACTGGGGCATGACACTCCATGTTCTTGTAATTCCCAAAGAAATGCATGCTAGATTTCATCTCTTCTACTAGAAAGATTAACCAAAGCAACCCCCTTTCCTTCAACAAATATCAACAAACAAGAACAAGAAAATAAAGAAAGCTTTTAGAGGCTACCTACTTTCTGAAGACTCAAGAAAAGCTAGTTTCATCTTCCACAGCTGAGACTCCACGAGATTATGACAAGAAGAGAAAAATTACAGAAATATTTATATTTTGAAAGATTATGTCATGAAGGACCAGATTTAATGAGCATTAATCGAGGGCATTAAGTTGGAATGATGTGAGTATTAATGACTTGGCAGAGAGACGCCCTTGAAATCTATATTCACTATAACCATCATTAATCTTTCCATAAGCAATATCCCCCACTCGTGTTAGAGATTCCCTTACTCACAACCCAAAATTTCACTTCAACCTCGCCCCATGATTCCTGTCAAATCAAGACTATCCACATTAATAACTTAACCATTATTTCACCATTGGCTTACATCATCTATCACATTAGCTATCACTTCACTTATTAATCTACCCGCTAACTATCCTTGAACCTTTTTGACTACTTTGAACTGGCGTTCAAAGGGGTTCAAAGTGGTTCACTGCAAAAAGGTGACGTAGACCGGGGTCCACCTGCATAAACCAGAACTTAGAAAAATAATCATTCATTGAATGACTTTGAACTACTTTGAATTAGAGTTCAAAGAGGTTCGAAGTGGTTCATATGAAGCATGAGTCTTAGAAAAGACTCAACCAAGGAAAGTTGACTTTGAACCTAATGAACTTGGAGGCTATTTCTTGACAATTTGAAGGACGTACACACTTGGAGGATTGCTGAAGGGAAAGACAATCAATGGAACATGTTAAATTGGACTTCAAATGAATGTACTATGAAGGGTCAAAGACACTTCCTAATGGTGACTCTAACTGACCCTAACATCAGCTCTAGCTAGGGACTACATGTTGCTCAATGTGCAGAGAACTCTGGATAATTGGTTTCACAAAAAAAACCAACAAAGGGAAAGAAAATTAGATCACAGTGACACACCATAAAGGAAAATAGGGAAAAACTACCTAATATGTACACGGGTACTGACTGGGTATTTCATTAAAGATTGCATAACTTGAGGTCCTACCCATTGTAAGTAAAAGGAAGATTCACACCATTTGGGTAGGACAATCAGAAAGCATTTGAACCAAGAGCTTCAGAAATGATAAATGGGCCCTTCCATAAAGACTCAAATTTCCCGTGAGACCCTTTGGGTTCCCATCTTTTGTCCCATAAAATCACTTCATCACCCTCCATAAAGTTACGAGGCCGCGCCTATGCCTGCATGTCAAAAATTTGCTTTACCTTCAACTAATGCTTTGTAATATGATCTACCAAATCCTCTCTTTCTTCTTCTAGTCTACTCAAATGCATGACACATTTCTCTAAGGGATCTTTAAAATACTGATCTTTAATGACAGCTTGGAGCTTGGCTGAGGAAATTTCCAAAGGCAGAGACACATGTGTTCCTATTCCATATACCAGTTCAAAGGGGGCCATCCCAATTGCTCGATTCAAAGTAGTTCGATCTACCCATAAAGATTCATACAGCTTATGCCATTCACAGGGGTTGTCATCCATTAATTTTTTTATTATTGCTACCAGGTTCTTATTACTCAATTCTTCTTGACCATTCCCTTGTAGGAAATAATCACAAGAATGAGCCAAAGATATGCCATGCTCATAACAAAAAGCTAAGATCTCCTTAGAAGAAAAGTATGTAGCATTATCTGCTACTATCTTAACTGGTACCCCGAACCTGACAAAAATATAATTTAAGAGGAACTCACACACAACCTAAGAATTTGGTTTCTTAGTGGGGACTACTTCCACCCACTTGGTAAAATAATCAGTGGCTGTGAGAATAGAAACATGCCCAGCGCTGGATGGTGGATTCAAAGGTCCCATGAAGTCTATTCCCCATTTCTTGAAAGGTTTATCAACAATCATAGGTTTAAGAGGCAGGGCAGCAAGATGGGGTCTCCCGGTGAAAATTTGACATTCTTCACAATTGCAAACATACTGGTAAGTATCCTTGAACATTCTAGGCCAGTAAAAGTGATTCTGAAGAATCTTAAATGCTATTACGGTTGATGAGTAGTGGCCTCCACAAGCTTCATCATGGAATGCTTTCAATAATTCTTTTTGTTTCTCAGCATCTACGCACCTGAGGAGGGTTCCATCTATGCCCCTCTTATATAGAGTTCCCTGAGATATCACATATTTACTTGCCTTCAATTTCAAGTTATGCCTTTCTTTGGGATTTAGGTGATTGGGACACTCACCATAGGTAAGGAAGTAAGTCATGTCCGAAAACCAAGGGTCAGTCAGACTGACTAGCAACACCATGGGCACTTCATCAATTTTTTCAGATGGCTCACTATTTTCTACTATTAACTTGCACAGGCCTTTCCCTCTTACCAAATCGGTCAGCTTGATTATCAGTTCGTATTCTTGAATCTTTGCTATCTAGACCACTCTATTATTCATACCAATCTCCTTTTGAGTCAAAATACTTTTCACTGTAGTTTCAGGTATGTAAATTGTACAATGGGAATGAAGTATATAATACCTGAACTATTTTACCGCTTTTACTACGGTGAAGGCATATTTTTCCATCTGGGAATACTTGAGCTCATGTCTTTTTAGAGGCATGCTCATAAAGGCTATGGGTGCTTGCTGTCCCTTTTCATCCTTTTGCGTCAAAATACTTGATAGAGTGTGCTCGGAGGCATAACAATAAATAATAAAGTCATTTTTGAAATTGGGACTCCTTAACACAGGTGCCAGAGATATTGCATCTTTAATATCATTGAAGGCTTGACATCCATTCTCGCTCCACTTGAAAGGAACTTTCTCACTCATCATATCAATCATATACTTAGTAATCTCTAAAAATTCAGGAATGAACAGACATAGAAAATTCACCTAGCCAAAGAAGGACTTCAATCCACTCCTATTTGATGGTAGGCTGAGCTATTGGATCGCCTTAACCCACTTGGGATCAATCTAGATTCCATCTTCTGAAATGATATGACAAGTAATTTACCTTCCTCCATGAAGAATATTGATTTCTTGGGTTTCAAAGAGATTCCATGACTTCTACATCTCAGGAGCACTGTCTCGAGATCCTTTAAGTGTTGACTTCTCTTCTTCAAAAAGATAGTAAGATCATCTAAGTATACCACTATAATTTTGTTCTGGAGATCCTCGAAAGAAGAATTCATTGCCCTCTAGAAGGTTGCACCCGCATATATCAGCCCAAACAACATACGACTATATGCATAAGTTCCCCATGGGGTGATAAAAGCCATTTTATGTTGGTCACTTTCTGCCACACTGATTTGATTGTATCTGGAATAGTCATCTAGCATAGACATGACTTCAGATCTTGAAATAGCTTGAAGAACATGTTCCATCATAGGTAAGGCATAGTTGTCCTTCAAACTTGCCTAGTTCAGGTTACGAAAATCAACACAGATCCTGATCTCGCTATTCTTCTTTCTCACAGGGACTCTATTGATGATCCAAGTTGAATGGTGGATGGGATAGATAATCCTAGCCTATAGCATTTTTTCCACCTCCTTTAATATGGCTTCAGACACTTTCAGATTATAGTTCCTTAATTTTTGACGAAATGGGGTAACACCAGGCTTTAAAGGGATTTGATGTTCAAATAGGCCTCCTCTGAAATTCTTCAAGTCCTCATACCCCCGAGCGAAGACATCTATGTATTCCATAAGTAACCTCTTCAAGTCCTCTTTTTCAGACGAGGTGCAAATCTGACCAATAGAAATCCATTTTGGATCATCTTGCTCTCCTATATCAATCTTGTCATACTCTTTAGAATTATGCACAAGAGATACCTTCTCTTTAATAGTACTATCATCTTTTCTCCTGAACAAATGTTCTAGAGAGATGAGGTCTTTGGGAATTTTATTTCCTTTCAGCTGAATCACTCCATCACTACCTGCAACATCTTGGTAGACTTCTTTGCACTCACTATTAGATCCTTCAAAATATATATCAGAAAAACCTACGACACATTCTAGGAAATCTCTAAGCTGGGAATCACTATCAAAGACTTGCCAATACTCCACATTATCAGGTATTATCAGCTTGTAAATCATCTCAATTTGATATTTTTGAGTTTTAAAGTCAGGGTGAGGCAACAATAATGAAGCTGATAGCGCCAAGGCATCTGCTCTAGTGTTCTGATTTCTTGGTATAAATTCTATGAAGAAGGCATCGAAGAAATCTATCTCATCCCATACCAAATTCCTGTAGTTCTTTAACCTCTCGTTCTTTACAAAGAATTGCCCTCTCACCTGCTTCACGATTAACTCAGCATCACCTTTTACAATCAACTTCTTGACTCCCCTTAGTTTTGCCTCTTCCAATCCCAACAATAAGGCTTCGTATTCTACAGTATTGTTAGTATTTTTGAAATCTAATTTGAAAGAAAGATGAATACATTCTTTATTAGGAGGGAAAAGAACTACCCCCATGCCTGAACCTGAATTAGAGCAGCTATCGTCAAACTCCATCTTCCATATATCCTCTTCTTTTTTAGAAGAAGTTTCACCATCCTTTTCAAGATCGGCTAAAATGACATAGTTGCCAAAATGACACTCATACAAAATTTGAGCTTTTGGATTATCCAAGGGTACCACAATATATTTATTTTTAGGCTTGGGTTCAAGTTTTACTTTCTTTTTACCAACTGGGATCGTGGCCTCTGACCAGTCCATTTGAATGTCTCCTCCTAAATCTTTGCAAAAGGTTCTATTGAGCAACATACCATAGCTAGCCGGGATATCTGCTACCATGATAGTCAACTTTAGATGCTTTTCAGGGTATGCAGCAAGAATGACTTGGGCATCTTTGACCTGACCCATTAGCGGTACTTGTTTCCCATCCATAGAATAACAATGGCCATAGGTTTTAGTCAAGGTGAGACCTAGGGCTCTTGCAACTGGGGTAGGCATGATGTTATCTGATGTGCCAGAATCAATAATGCAATTACTGAGTTTCTGGCCATTTAGCAGCAAGGAGATATAGAAGGGATTAGGCTTCCTTTCTTCCATTTCACTTTCAATTGTATTAACAAAGGGACAATCTTTTCATGTCTGTGGAGTGTCTTGGGGCTTAAAGACAAGGGGTTCCTCAACTGTGGCCATTTCACCTATGAGAGGCTTATCTAATTGGGGGCTTGAACTTGACTCCCCTTTAACATATTTTACTAGTTTGTCTAGCTCTTTAGGATTCATTTTGAGGTATTCAACAGGGGAAATGGAGATTGTGGTTGTTTTAAAGAATTCAACAAAGTCAAAAGAAGAGGAAGGAATTGGATTACCTCTTGGTAAGATCTTCACTTCAGGACCCTTTGGACATGCAGGAGTCTCTCCATTTCCAACTTCTTTATGTTTAGCATTAGCATTAGTAGCAATTGAACCAAGGAAAAAATTTTGCGTTCTCTAATTTCTTGTTAGAATAGCACAAGAAGGATCTTGCAGAGTTGCTAAAACACTTCTACCTCTATCAGATCCTGGCTCATACTCCAGATAAAAAGAACTGGATAAACCAATATCAGGTGATTCTTTCTCTTCATGCAACTCTTCTATACCAATAGTATCCTTTGTTGCATTAATTTGAAGACATCTTAACCAATCAGGACAAGTTTCTCCATCATGATCAATTGTTAGATGAAAGCAACACATTGTTTCCTTCGAGGCGGATTCAATCTGCAATCTAGGTTGTGAACTCGACAAGAGAGTAGTTTTTCCTAGGGTTTGATTATATTGTCTTTGGCTAACATCCTAATAAGGGGATTGGTATGGAGAACATGCCTTATTATGCTATCTCTTGAGCATATCCATGTCATTCATCAACCTCTACATCAAGGGATATGTTGTTGTAGAGGACAAGGAGCTTCCTGAGGCTTGAACTTCTCTCTTCCATTTTCCGGTTGTTATGAATGTATCTTCAAGCTGAATGGCTTATCTTTGTGCAGCAACCAAATTTTCCACACCATCTTTCAAAAGGTGGAACCTTATATCAAGTGGTACCATATTCAAGAAAAAGATCTTATTTTCATCACTTGGTGTGGAATTTGCAGGTATTTTCTGCAATATTCTGTTAAATTTAGCGGCCACAAACTCCCGCATAGGTTCATGTATCTCTTTCTTCAGTTGACTAAGTTGAAGCAATAATGAAATATCATTAGCAAGATTTTTAAATCTTGTCTCAAAAGCATTTCTCATGTCATTCCAATTAGTGATTGAACCATTGGGTAAATGACTAAACCAGTCAGCTACAGTGTCAACTAAGGTTCTAACAAAGAGCCTGACTGCTACCTCTTCAGTAGGAACACTAATAACACCACAGGTAGTGTGGAAAGCACTGAGATGATCATCAGTGGTTACCTTTCCATCTCCGTTGAACTTGGGCAAGACCTAATTAGCACCTTTAGGCAAATCCCCAGGGGGATTAGCTCGTAAGTTTAGTTGGCCAATATTTTGACCCCAGGGTTGATTGTCAACCATGTTAGGTAACTGGAAATTCAAAGGCTGGATATTAAGAATAGTAGGTACCATAGTACCCAGTGTTACAATAGCTTGGAAATTGGGTGGAACAACAAGGCTAGATGGAGGTGATGAAGGTCTGCTAAAGGTTTGGGTCTTCTTTTTCTTAGGGGTATCCCGATCAGGTGCAAAACTTAGATTTCTCAATGCTTCAAAGTCTTCATCTACTAATCCCCTACTCCGATCACCTCTCGTGTACCTCTTTTCTACCAACTTCAATATTTAATGCTGACCTTAATTTCATATAGGAGTGTGTGCAAGTCTATTAACTATCACTACTTCTCGAGCAACCGGTACACCCCTCAGGCGTTCAGCTATTTCTTCTTCCTTCTCGAGCACCTCTCAAACTTGATGGAACTATTGATTACTGCACCTAAACCTCCACACTGCTTCGACAAGGCTAGAAATTAGGTCTTCTTGTGTGTCTCCAAATCCTAGATTAGGTTGAAGCACTAGAAAAACATCATTGTGTGGCAACACCATTTTCTAGAATTGTAATAAATGGAGAACCTAGTGTTTTATATTGGACTCTCCCCGGTAGAGTCGCCAAAAATGTGTTGGCGAACAGATTTTTCTTACTCTTCTAGAATGAAATTTGTGAAAACTCTATGCCTCTAAAGATAATAAATCCATCAACAATTGGGTAAGCATCAAAGATTGCTTCCCTCTAAATTTTAAAGGTTCAGCTTCCTTGTTAGATATTCAATGAATTATCAACATAAAAATAAATGCATACAATTTTAACTGGAAAGTGTGGAAGGAACACTCAGATTCTCTTAGGTATTGAGGTAATTTCAAGAGTAAACAGACAAAAGATTCACTCTATGAAGAAACAAAAGATCTACTAATTTTCTTCTAAAACAAAAGTACCTATAAAATAACTTAAGGGGAAATAACTAGAAAGAAATTGGAAGTGACTAAGCATAAATGATACATGCACAGATATAAATGTACCAATTCTCAAAGTAACTGATACATTCCAAATTTCAATTCAAAGATCTAAATCAAACCATGCATCTGTATATTTATATCTGATCGGATCAAAGTCTAATCAAAATAAGTCACAAACTGTTTCAGAACTTAAAAGACTACTAAAGCTATCTACTTAGAAAAACTATCTATTTTTCTATCTGTAATTTCTAACCCTTAAACCGATGAAGTAGAACCATGAGATCATGGACAGGTGGCTTCATATGATCTTTAGTGATAATTTTTGGCAACCATGACCCTCCCTTAAAATTAATTTGAGTCCATTTTCGGGCTATATGGCTATGATTTTTATCTACATTTTCCTGGAACTAAGCCAAAGATTGAGTTGGGGTAAAGTTGGTGAAGGACCGTTCTGGGATTTTGAAAAAAGACATCATTGTTTCCCTATTTACAGGCAGCAAAGCTTGACCCTCAACATTCAGTATACATTTGGACTTGACATCATATCTACTAATACATTGTTGAATTAGTTCTGGGCTAATGACTGACGAGGGAAAAGCCACAACTTCAAGCAATCCACTTGAAAGAATTTCAAGACTATATTCTTCCACAACACAGTCCGTAAGGTGAACAACCATTTCTCCTACCTCAATCCCTAAAAGGTTTGTGTCTGTAATGACTGGGGCATGACACTCCATGTTATTGTAATTCCCAAAGAAATGCATGCTAGATTTCATCTGTTCTACTGGAAAGATTAACCAAAGAAACCTCCTTTCCTTCAACAAATATCAACAAACAGGAACAAGAAAATAAAGAAAACTTTCAGAGGCTACCTGCTTTTCGAAGACTCAAGAAAAACTAGTTTCCTCTTCCACAACCGAGACTCTGCAAGATTATGACAAGAAGAGAAAACTTACATAAATATTTATATTTTGAAAGATTATATCGTGAAGGACCAGATTTAATGAGCATTAATCAAGGGCATTAAGTTCGAATGATGTGAGTATTAATGACTTTGTAGAGAGATGCCCTTGAAATCTGTATTCACTATAACCATCATTAATCTTTCCATAAGCAATATCTCCCACTTGTGTTAGATATTCCTTACTCGCAACCCAAAATTTCACTTCAAGCTCGCCCCATGATTCTCGTCAAATCAAGACTGTCCACATTAATAACTTAACCATTATTTCACCGTCGGCTTACATCATCTGTCACATTAGCTGTCACTTCACTTATCAATCTTCCTGCTAACTATCCTTGAACCTTTTTGAACTACTTTGAATCGGGGTTCAAAGGGGTTCAAAGTAGTTCACTGCAAAAAAGTGACGTAGACCGGGATCCACCTGCATAAACCAGATGTTAGAAAAATAATCATTCATTGAACTGCTTCAAACTACTTTGAACCGGAGTTCAAAGAGGTTCGAAGTGGTTCATGTAAAGCATGAGTCTTAGAAAAGACTCAACCAAGGAAAGTCGACTTTGAACCTAACAAACTTGGAGGCTATTCCTTGACAATTTGAAGGACGAACAAACTTGGAGGGTTGTTGAAGGGAAAGACCATCAAGGGAACACGTTAAATTGGACTTTAAATGAATGTACTATGAAGGGTCAAAGACACTTTCTAATGGCAACTCTAACTGACCCTAACAAAATGGTAACAAATATATTACATATCCAATTCCAGAGATGATATCTATTACCATTGGGTTTAATAAACCCAAAAAGAGCTTGTTGTGGGTTACTTTCAGCTACGATGAGCATTAAATTGGCATTCCTATGTAACTGATATCCAGAAAAATATGATATTCATTTGCTACAATATTTTTAATCATATTTCTCCCTCAGGTATGTTTTTTTGTATTTCATCATTTTTTATCATTCATTTACATTTCTAATTTGTTTTTCTATTTTTAGATATAAATTAGTTTTTTTAATTTGAAATACACTCTATTGTTTAAACTCTATTAATTATATAATTTTTTAACTTCAATCAAGTAACATGGTTGGTAATAATGAAAACCCACAACCACCAAACACCCCTCAATTCAACATTTAATTGCTCAAAATTTGAATTTTTTGAGGAATATTTATGAGGTGTATTGTAGGATCTCTCATTCACCCTTAATAATAGCAACATTAGAGTCAATAATCTCTAATGTATAAATCCTCACCACCAAGCATAATATTATGCAGATAGATTTCCCTTTGACGAGGTGAAAAACCTTGAAATCAAAAAGCCAAAACAACTACCTTGTTTGTCCATCCCCATATTGGATAGCTTGTTGATGTAAAAAAACAAAAACTTTCCATCAAATGGTGTGTAAATGATGATATCCAAAATAACCTCTAGGATTGTTGGTAGATGGTTTCAAATGATAAACCACCCGACAAAAATCTTGATGTGCCTTTTTATTTCATTTAAAACTTATATGCAGATTTTGTGTTAGATAAGAATGTGAACTACTTCAACATGAGACATTTTCAAGGCATGGGCAGAGGTATCCTCAAGAAGTTCAAGTAGTAAAAGGGCCATATGTTCTATCTCCTCATATTGGTCCCCCATATTTAATGCAATCTCTAGATGTTGTAGAGGGAACCTCACATAATATAATGGATATTCACTATTTGAGTGGAATTTTACTTTCTTAGACCTTATCCCTAACTTGGCCACGTGATGTTGATGTTGTTAGTGAATTAGGTGGCGTTGACATATCCTCCTTAGGTCCACTTATTTGTGTGTCGCATACTTGCACTATGTGCAAGCACATATGCTTAGGTCCTCCTGGACAACTTTTTGAGCATCTCATTGCCACATCTAATTATGAGCTCCATTATATATGGCATGTGCACCACAAGAGATGATATAGACTACAGAAGACACTCAAGATTCCTTGCATGCTAGAGATGAGGAGGATCATGGATTGTACACTGAGAGTATAGTGGTAAGACTTAACTTGTAATTTCATGGTGCATTTAATTTTAAATGTATATTTATAAGAGATAGTATTAAGTACTAATGCTTATTTACATGGTCTATTTAACATTTGATGTTTGAGAAGGATATAAAATAGGTCCAGGATGCCACCCTCTCGGTCCTTTCATTTGGCCTTCATAGCTATATAGGACTATATTTTTGTCTTTAGTCATTTACATTTTTTATTTTATACATACTAGTCATTTGAATCACCATTAATTGAATTATATATTACCTTACATGTTAATCTTATTTTACTTTTATAGGAAACACCTAGTGTGAGGGAGGTGCAGTTCTATCCAGACTCTAAAAGCATAATGGCAGATAAGTGAAAGGTTTAATTGAACATAAATTTGATTGAATTAAGAGTTTAAAGAACTCATAATGATTATACATGTCTACATAGATTGAAGTTTCACATACTTGTCACGTTTATGTTCAGGGAATTAATTTTTGCACACCCTTGTTGACTACTTCTACAATAGCTAAAGAAGTAGTAGAAGAGATGTCTAAATAGGTATGTGTTTATTTATTTTTTGTTTAGTAAATATGTTCCTATCAATGATAATTATATGCTAACTTGTATTAATTTTATGTTTGTGTACATACACAACCTAGCTTTAGATATGTTAGTGGCATACCTTCTCTGCCACATACATATGCTAGGACTCTGGACTGTCCTAGGAGAGTGGAATATGAAGAGCATCTATTAGAGAAAATATGTACACTTGAGGTAATCAAGAATTCAATTTAGAGTTCAACTATAGTTCAATGTATATTGATCTTGACATTAATTTTCTAGCTGTAAATTATATAATATAACTAATCTCAATTGTAGTTTGATTTTTTCTTGTGCGAGAACCTTTAGAGACAAAGAATGCTTCAAAGAGGCTCAATTTTGATGATCCACCAATAGTTTAGGATGTGATAGAGACATATGGTTGTTATTTGTGGACATTTTGGGATTCATACATTGTTATTTGGCATGTATATTTTTTATAGATTTGAAGATGGCATGTGCCACATTTTGAAATTTTTTTGTGTTGGTGTTTAGGTCATTCTTCTATATGGACATACACAATTATTCAATAATTTTATTTATAGAATTTGAGATTCAATATAATTTTTTTCTCGTGCACATGTCTTCATACTTGAAATTTTAATCTTGAATGTAATAATAAATAATTAATAAATAATGAACAATAGCATGTTATATTATATTTAATCTTGAGATTCAATATAATTTTCTCCACCTAAATATTAAGTGTTAAATGTGTTTGCATTGGGAAACTTCACCAAATTTAATGACCACATTCATATTGTTATTAATCATGTAACATATATTCTTAGTAATGAGAAATGACAAGTAAACATAATTGGATTTGATTTCATGTTCTACCTCTAGTGCACTTGGACATATTTGAGCCAAAGAAAAAAATTGTTTGTGGATATATAAGTATTTCTAATTACACTTATTAATGATGAAGGACAAGTAATAATTTAGGACAAGTCATTAAAAAATTCATCATGGATGCAAACAATCAGTGCCAACACCTTTGGTGAGGTGGGTTTACTCTAAAGATACTCCTAATTTGTCTCCCAACTCACCTGAACACTCAACGCCATACACTAGCGCTATTGTCCATTAAGTGCCCTAAGTGCACAAAATTTTCAAACTTTGACAGGTTATTTTATGGAATCTAGAGCAATTTTGAATGATTTTTCTAAACCTACAAGGTCATGTGAGGCCCTTCTATAATAACCTATCTTAAATTTTCAAGTCTCAAAGTGGTTTTCCTAGGGAAATGTTTTTATATTGACACAATCATTCAATGAAAAGTTGTAATGGAGGCTAATTATCATTCTATGCATGGTCTTATTTTTCCTCCCAATCTTCTTGAACACTCAATTCCATACCCTAGTGACATGATCCCTTAAGTGTCCTAAGTGCAAAAAACTATCAAACTTTGACAGGTTATTTCTCAGAATCTAGGGTACTTGCAAACAATCTGTCTGAACCTAAAGGATCATGCGAGGCCCCTCTATAATAACTAATGTCAAATTTTAAGACTTGTAATATATTTTCTAGGGGAATATATTTTCTATTGATGAAAAAATTGTTAGAGGCATTCAATGAAAAGTTACAATGAAGCTTAATTCTTTTCTTGTTCATCATGGGCACAAACTGTCAATGGAAACACATATGGCTAGGTGGGTTTACCCTAGGGATGGTCCTATTTTTCCTTCCATCTTTCTTGAACTCGAAGCCATACCATAGCAACATTGTCCCTTAAGTTCCCCACATGAAAAAACTATCAAACTTTGACATGTTGCTTCTAAAATTTTATGGCACTTCCAAATAATCCATCTAAATCTACAAGGTCACGTGAGGCTCCTCTATAATAACTTGTCTCATATTTTCAATACATATATCAATTTCCTTAAGGAAATTATTTTTTAGTCAACATCAAAGCTATTAGAGGCATTTAACTAAAAGTTGTAATTGAGTCTAATTATTATTTTCTTCATTGTGGACATGAACCATCAGTTCCAACACATCTAGCTAGGAAGGTTTACTTTAGGAATGGTCTTTTTTTCCTCCCAACTTGCTTGAACTCTCAACACCATACCCTAGTGGTGTTGTCCCTTAAGTGCCCTAAGTGTAAAAAGTTGTCAAAATTTGACATATTTTTTTCTCAAAATTTTTGGCACTTGCAATCAATTCATCTAAGTTTATAGGGTTATGTGACACCCCTCTACAATAACCTGTCTATATATTTACGACTATGAGCAGTTCTCTTAGGACAAAAATTGTTATGTCAATGTAAAAATCGTTAAAGACATTCAATGAAAGCTTACAATAGAGCCTAATTCTCATTTTGTTAAATGTGGGTGTGAACCATCATTGTAAACACATTTGATTAGGAAAGTTTACCCTAGTCATGGTCCTACTTTGCCTCCCAATTCACTTGATCTCTAAGCGCCATACCCTAGTAGTGCTATCATGTAAGTGCCCTAAGTGCAAAATTTGACATGTTTCTCAAAATGTGTTGCACTTGAAAATGATCCATATAAACATAGAGCTTCACATGAGGCCTCTCTACAATAATTTGTCTCAAGTTTTTAAGACTTGGAGCAGTTTTTCTAGGGTAGTGATTTTTTCATTAACACAAAAAATGTCAGATGAATTTAATGAAAATTTGTAATATATATCCTAATTCTTGTTTTTCTTGTTGTGGGTACAAACCAATAGGACAAACACATATGGTTAGGCAATTTTACCCTATGCAAGGTCTAATTTTTCCTCTAAAATATCAACACCATTCCCTAGCAACATTGTCCCTTGAGTGTCCTAAGTGCAAAAAAATATTGATTTTTGAAATATTATTTCTTAAAATCTGTGGTACTTTCAAATAATTCATCTGAACCTATAGGGTTATATGAGGACCCCTCTATAATAATTTGTCTTAGATTTTCAATACTTATAGTGGTTTACCTAGGGAAACAATTTTATTGTTGATGCAAACAATATCAAAGGAATACAATAAAAAGTATATATTATCTATAACTAAAACTACATTATTTCTAACATGTTCTCTTGTATGAAAACAAGTAACTTTTATGAAATAAGATAGTCATAATGAACCTAGGACAACCCCAATGAACTTGGGTCAATCCTAATGAACCTAGGAAAACCGTAACCATAATCATAATCACCATTACACATAAAGGTGACATTCATGAACACGTATAATCATATATATTTTTCAAAAAAAAATCACAAAATTTTATTTATTCATTATAATAAAATGATACAAAATATTCCCAAAGATGCAAAGACTTCTTTATGATGACGGGGAATTGAAATTAATAAAGTGTACAAGATAAGTATGTTGAGGTGGTGCCCACTTATCTTCAACCAATTAGAAGGTCCTAACTCCACATGTCCAACTTCATCTAATCAAATTGTTCCAAGTATACATGTGGAGTCTACTTAATATCTCAACATAACTTATTTTCTCATTGGTCCATTAAAGTAATGTAATTTTCTCACTGACCCACAAGATAGTGATTTTATGTAATTGGATAAACATTCAATGCTTGTAGTCGGTAGTTGAATTAGGGTTGTGTTGGCTTAATCTTAGCTATTGGTTCCAAGTCAATGTTGGTCATTCATTGTACTTGAACTCATTATATAAGACAAGGCCTCATCATTTGTAAAAGAGATATTTATAAATATTGTTTCTATAATGCTACCAAAATTATTCCTTCTTCATTGTTGTTATCACGGTGAATGTTTGTGAAGTTTTGGAGTATCACATGGTTTCTACATTTCCTCACTTAGAATAGAATTTCATTTAAGTTGATTAGAAGTTTAAAATAGTTTAAGTAAAGTAGTTGATTAGTTAGTTAGATGAAGAAATATTTTTTTGTTGTTGAATGCATTGTGAAACTAGTGTCTATGCCTTTTAGTGTTTTTTGATTGCAAACAACAATGCAAGGTTAGTCTATGCCTCATTCCAAGCACTTCAATTTAATTACTTGGTTATCATTGATTTACATAAATTTTTATTTTGATGAGAATTGGTAATTTGAACATCGTACTTGCATCCATTGAGGATTGCACCCTCTACGTAGTTGATTTGGTGAAGCAAGGATTGATTTAGTTTCATCTCACTATCAATGATCTTTTGGATTGTTAGAGTTAGCTAAGCTTCCTAAATTCTTATCTTTTTTTACTTTAAATTTCATTAGTAGTTAAAGAGACACCAATTTCAATTCATTCACATTTGAAAAGTTGGTAGTTCATCTGCTAAATGAATAGAATAATTTTGTATGTAGTTACCAACAAACCACATCATAAAGCTAAGTTGTGTCCAACAAGAATAGGAACCTTGGAGTTACCTCTATGATATTTTTGCAATCTTTAGCATAAATGGTGTCTTTGATCAAGAGAGGAATTTATATTTGGTGTTTCATCCTACATGTTGAAGTGGTCACAACAATCACATCAATAGACCCCAAAGAAACCTTGTGAAACATGGAAATAACCTCTAAGTATGGGACCTTGAAAAGTGAGGTTGAACATCTGGAAATGTGACCTTCCTTTCTAATTAGGGTACCAAGTTTAACCAATCCAACACGTCATGTTAGACCAACTCAACACGCCATGTTAAACTTACCTAACACCTACAACCTACTTCTAGCCTTATCTAAGAACTTGCAAAGGGAAAGAGAGGCAGGAATGAAAAAAATAAAAGGGGTGATGCAATAGATGAGAAATTCCCTACTTGTGATTGTGCAAGACATTAATAAAATACCCCAAAACATACACAAATCTCTATTTTAATCAATCCCCAAAGGCACATATGAAGCTTAGGACCTATAATATGTTATAAGGAAAGATACATTCACAATGCAATATTCATAAAAAAATTCAAAACAACATACAATCTATAAATTGAGGAAAATAAACATTCAAATATAAACGCAAGATGATTTGCATAGGGTATCTAAATGTGAGAAGAGGTGAAATATAAAATTTTATCAATGTAAAGGCAAGACGATATTATAATTATAGAAAACATGAATTTTCCATCAGAGAATGGGGAAGAACCTTGAAAATTATCTTATAAAAGTTTTCTTTTATAGTTCAAGCATAACTATGATTTACATTGAGTTAAAAACCCTAATTGGACTAGGGTTTGATTGCAAAAATGATCAAGTAGTTAGATCAAATAAAAGATCTAATGATTGCATGCAAGTTGATCCCTGGAGTTGATATGAAGTGACCACAAGAAAGCTCCCATAGACAGTGAAGTGAACCCACACATTAGGATAATTTTGACAATAGGGTATGGCACTAGTGATTTTTCCTTTGTTAGAGTAGAATGGCATCTGCAGTCATATACAAGAATGGAGTTACTTTGAATTGTGTCTACATGGTAGAGAAAAGTTATATGGTGTCGATCAAAGTTGAGATATTTGCAAAGGAGTCAGGGTATGTGCAAGATCATGAGGGGCCAAAAAGTGGCGATGTCAGTTCAAAACTTTGACAATGTAGCTACCGACTTTTTTTTCACCCGAATTTGATAAAACGAAAAGGGTATCTTAAGGACATTATTAGATTTCTATCGATATAATTGCTATCAAATTTTGAATTCAGTAAGTAATTATTAGTTATTTTCTAATTGAGCTACCTCTAAAGTGCTAATTTATATACTGATTGAAAAATGACTATAACTTTCAGACGTTATAACATTTTTGAAATCCAAAAAATGAGTCACATTCTATGCTTTGCCTACTATAAGGAAAAAAAATAAAATTTTAATTTTGTAAAGTTTTGAATGAGTTAAGGTGGTCAGACACGGGAGTTTTTTTATTCTGAAAATATTGTAGAAAAAAATTCATAATTAATTATTTTTTTGGAATAAAATTACAAAAAAATATGCGTCACATCCGGGCATGAGTCTACTACTTATATATAAAATCTTATAATAAAATATTATCATTTGATTATGATTAAGGTGGTCAGACATACACCTACTTATTTTTTTCCTGAAATTTTTGTACTACTACATTGAAACTGCATTCATTTTTCTATAGATTCTATTCTTACAACTTTTTGATATTAGGTTCATAGCTAGTTAAAATTTTCACGTCAAGTTGACTAACCCTGATTTGTTGATTTTTCATTGCCACTTAAGGGCATAGTTTGGCCCCTCATGATCTTGCACATACCCGTCATTGGAAGTAGTTAAACCACATCTTTGCTTGCAACTATGACACCCTAGCCATTGAAATTATAATTTTTGGCTATAAGCTTGAATATCAATTATCGATGTAGAATCTCACACATTATTGGGTGATCGGGAACCACTAGAATATTCTTGATGCGAGTTTAAAATATAGTCATTGATGCAAATTTCCTTGTCATTGGAAAACCTAGTGGGAAAGCGGACTTAGCCTGAATAAGCTACTTTTGTTAATCATGCAGTTGCAAGTAAATCTCCACTGTCGATTATCGCCAAGATAATTGAACCTTACAACTTAATACAATGAGCTTAATTAAGCCTCCCCTTCTGGCAGATGAGTTGATCATACACACTGAGGTAGGAGTCGATTGGTCGGGCCATGGTGAAGTGGCACTGGTGGGGTCACCTTAACTTGTTGACTTCATGCTTGGGCTGTGACTACCGAAGATTGGAAAAAATGTGTTGGAGGCCAAGGAATATTCACTCCAATGCAAAAAATATTGTAGATTTTTTTGAATCTGTCACACGGGCCCACAAGTTCAATCAGATAGACTATGTGACAACAAGGGACTAGATAGATGTTAGGGAATATTTTCTATGAGCCATGTGAGTCATTGATCATCTCTTAGGCCCCATTTGTTTGTTGGAATTGGGGCAGAATTGGCGGCGGGACTTTCACTTTTTCAGCAAATCCGTCGTTTGGGACACTAAAATGCAATTCGAGGTTAGGCTTCAAAATCCAGTTTTGAGCCTAAAATGGGTGGCACCATCTTCCCACTCAATAGGTGGAATTCAAAATCAAATTCAAGTTTTGAAAAATTCTGAAGCAAATTTTAATTTGCGTCACGTCCGTCGGATTTGGGGTGTATTGATGATTTGGTTTTAGGTCGCCCGTGAGCATTGTTCTGTGGTGTATTGATTGGTAGGAGCAGCCATGGTGTCTTACGCGAGGCTGCTAATGAAAACCCTAAGCAAAGAATATGGAAAAGGTACATGAGTTGACGAAACTAATAGCAAAGAATGGGGATGATGACAAAGGGCATATAAATTCAGTGCAGCAGGTCGAAGCAATTCGAAAACAGTTAGTTCAGTCAAAATTGAGCACTCAAAAATAGAGTGAAAATTTATGCAAAATCAAACCATCCTTGGAAAATTTGTTAGAGATGAGGATTAAGCTATTCAATGAGTGTTACGAGCATTTGGACGAGGTTTTGTATAAAATTTTCTTTAAAGGTTAATAGAATATTAACTCTCTTGTGAAGCTCCGTTTTTATTAAGTTATGAAGAGGTGACTGTAGAAGAGAAAGCTCCGAATGGAAGCTCTGTAGTGTAACCGTGACTACGTCCGCAAGGAACCCTACATTGTGTTGAAGTTCCCTGAGCCCATCTCTGCCCTAGTGGGCGAATGCTTGAACGCATGAACAGTAAAAACCCCATCCAGTATTGACTGGTATTTGAGGAATTCTCAATTCTAATTCTAATACCAACATTGGCAACCAAATGCAGAAGATGGATTGTGTGAGTCATCTTCTCGATCAACCAAACAGTCCAAAGTATCTTCTGAATACACAAAATCGGAATTTCAAAACCTTATTTTGAGATAATCAGGTTTTGACTCAAATTCCAATTCTGCAAACAAACAAGGCCTTAAGGAAAGTTAGGGTTTAGCATTCGAACACATGGTGTTAATAACACGTCATGTTGGTAATCCTAGATAAAACGATGCATTGGCCTAGTTTTTGCATGATAGAGTTTTAGTTCATGACGAAGGTGTCTTAGATTTATTATCTTTGATGGACTAATGATGACCAAAAATGCCAACAATTTTTTTCTAAGCTTTGGTGTTTGAAAGCTTATATTGTGTTGCAATTTAAGCTGGACTTAAGGGAAATGTATTATTTAGGTTTCTAATTAGTTAAGAACATTGTGAAACAAGTTTCTACAACTATAGTTTATGAGGATTATTTCTTTTTCTTGATAATGTATAAGTTTTAGGCTCTAGGTCCTATGGATCACAAATGGTGGTTCAGTCTCAAGCACAACATACACTTTTTACTATACGCTCAGTACAAGTGCTAATATGGAGCATATTCCCTTGGTGTTATCTCTTTAGACATATTTCCCTTGAGCTAGACCAGTGGTTCCCACGAATCAAACCTGGGTCATTATTGTGCTAATGTCTGACTTGGTCAGTGACACCTGTTGCACTAGTTTGATACTAATCCATACACACTAAGGCCCATTGTTCTCATAACTTCCATCCAGGATAGTTTTTTATTTGCAAATTATAGATAGTATGATTCAAAGGATTTAAATATATGGTTTAGGTTTGGGTTAAAGAAAGAAACTTGAACTTAGATTGTAGAATGAATTAGTATTTTCCTAGATTTTTTTACGTTTTAAAAGTCACCTTAAACATTGGATGGTTTGACATTTCAAGACATTACACCTTATTTTATGAATCTATGTTAGTTATCTACCCCTTTCTTAAGAAGCTATTTTTTTTTTTGAGATCAAGAAAGTATTAATTTGTTCTTTCTCTACTCTATGACATATGTCATTCTATTAAATAGTTTAAGAAATTATGAGTTTCAGTAAACAAATTTAAATCATTATGGATTACCATTAATATCATTTTAATTTGATGATTTGTAAATAATTCCCCAAATTTCTCAAGATTGAGAATGCTATATGTCTCAACAGTTTTTTTTACCAGGTAGATCTTTTATGTGACTGTCTAGTAGTTTTTTTTGGTTTCATTCTTGTCAAGAATATACATTTTTGATGACTCGAGAACAATTAAATGAAATGCTAGTATGCTTTATAAAATTTTGGCCTTTTGTATTTGCTATAATTATATAAGTAATTATTTAAAACAAGAGAAGAGTTTCCTCAAGTAGACTTTCCTACTTTCCAAAGCCTTAGCATATGAAGGTTTTGCAAGAGTAACTACTCTTACTGTAGAGACTAGAGCCCCAATTTAGATGTTAATTTACCCTGATGAATTCTAGGATTAAATTGCAAGGGAATGTCCACATTGTGGCTTCTTTCCTTGGTAATTTTGAGCACTTTTCTACTGGGTTTTATAATGCATAAATAATAATAATGAACTTAATATAATTATGAGCAACAAAACTTGAGCCACCATTA
Source organism: Chamaecyparis obtusa (assembly GCA_027943335.1). Lineage (NCBI taxonomy): Eukaryota > Viridiplantae > Streptophyta > Pinopsida > Cupressales > Cupressaceae > Chamaecyparis > Chamaecyparis obtusa. The sequence goes on along the minus strand of BSBK01004968.1, from coordinate 41,365 downwards.
ATTGGAGGGATGAGATTATGGGTTTTGTGAGATGGTAATATAGAGGCACTGCTACAGTCTGCAAATTTTTCACATGGGGCTTGACTTAGTGAACCTGAATCATAGCATGTGTGTTCATGGCATACTAAAGAAACCTCCTATTTTCAAATATTATTACCCCAAACTCATTTTTTTATCACCCCCCTCCAATACCCACCCAGTACCCTCGTACCCCTTTTCCTATATAAACCTCCACCACCACCCCCTTACCCCCTTAAAAAAACCCATCTTCCTTATTTAGGTAATATATTACCCCTCTTTTGGCCATTTTAAACCCGCCAATATGAACACACATGATATCATATTGCCCCTTCAGTGAACACCCTCTAATTTCTTTAACTTATTAAGATAAAGTTGCTGAAGTTGCTGTTAAAATGGCTCTGTAATAGCCTTTACATGGAAGAACCAAGAGACTTGTGGACTTGCCATAACTTATCAATCTCTGTCTTCTGCAAAATAACTTCCAGGACCATGAAGCTTGACCAGGGTAAGCTTTTTTGAATTTTTTTTAAACATATTGGAGAACATTGAACTTCAGAATACCTGAAAAACATATTGTTTGCTTGATTGTGAGATTTGAAACCATCATTGATGAGTTGAGATCTGATCTCATTACCATCAATAAACTACATATGCCACTTTTGCTGATGCCAAGACATAAAAAACCATACCTGCTACATTAAAATCAGTGCATTCTTCTATAGGAGTTCTGTGACTAAATAGAACAGACCTGACAATAGCAAGAGTGAAAAAAATTACCTAGCATCCCATCACTGCACAATCATAAACAAAAACTCCAGTATGCTCCATAACTGCCAGCATACGCCACTCAGGTTTTCCATCAGCTGTCGGATGCCATGAACTTATCGTAATGATTTCGCCTTCAAGTCCTCTCTGCCCTCCAATTACAATCAGCTCATTTCCACAAGCCTTAAATGCAAGACCCCAACCATTTTTGACACTGCTCTCATAGGCAATCTTCCCAACACATTCCACGAATTGGTTTCCTTATTATATTTTTTTATTTCACTCTGTGAATATTCTACAGCATAAAGCTGATCATTCACTAACATAACCAAGGGCGGTGCATACGCAGCTCCGTTGCCTTCGGGATACATATCCAGAATCCTCCGCCATGTTCTGCTTTCAAGATTATATTCTTCACCACAAGTCAGAGACTCTGTATTATTGATCATGCCGCCGATGAAATATAACTTGCCATCCATGAAAAACCCTGAGCAGAGTTTTCGGGGGGAATGCATATCAGGCAGCATTTCCCAAGTGCCCTGCTCTGAATTATAAAGCTCTGCCGAATTAAGCACAACCCCAAGAGTATCACAACCCCCAGCCACAATCGCCTTCCCCTTAGAGCTACCAGAACCAAACAAACATCTGGGCTGATTTATGGATGGAACCCTAGACCAATTGTGCGTCAAAATACTGTATCCCCAAATAGCAAATCCATATACTTCTCTCCCGAACACAAGCAATTCAGTGCTCACTGCCAGAGACTCCTTACCTGATAAAGTAAAACATTCATCGCAAGGAATCCGGGGCAAACGCATAAATCGCTGTTGCTTTGGATCCAAGGCCTCCCATGCAACCAAATTGCATAGCAAATAAATCCAATCCTCCACAATTCCAAGCTGCCTCCTCATAACATAAAGCCCCCCATTCCGAACCAAAGAATTCAATCTCCGATTCACCAGAGCCAGGGCACCATAGTCTGATCTTGATGATCTGGCGAGGCAATTCATGGCAATATTATTTTTATCAAGACCGGGAATAATATTATCATTTGATCCCCCCTGCCCGGACCAGTCAGTGCACTCAAGTGGAGATGATTGTGCAGAAAACAGTCGCTCTGCCCTACCCCTCACCATGGCTGCCAAAGAGCTTATACTATATAATTCTCCCTTCCCCACACTAAAATCTCCCAGTCACAACAAAAAATACTATCCTGAAATCCCCTTATATCCTTCTAATAATAGCCGTCAACGATGTGGAATTACACATACATTTCCTGACCAAATTTGTATCCAAAAACAAAAAATTTCTCTGCCAAAATGTCTGTAACCACTCAATCTTAACAAAACACAAAAAGGAAATAAATGAACAAAAAAACAGCACACAATTTTCCCCCAACAATTATAATTTCCTTGTCAACAAACTCTACATACCAGAGCTTCCCTAGGCTGAAATGGCGGCTAAATTTAACGATTCCGGGCTCGAAAAATATCCCCTGCAGCCATCGTAGCCGATCTGAAAGCCGCGCGTCCGTTTCACGACATCAAACCGAAGGCTCTGGCTACCATTACAGGGTTCCAAAGATTTCTGTTACAAAATTTTTTTCCTTCCTTGTTTATTTATACCACTGCATTGGAGCTAGGCATATTTTTTTCGAGTATTGAAAATTCATTCATCATGTGTGGATTGAGAAGTTGTAAATTCTTTACTCCGACTAGTCATTTATTCGAAAATAAGGCAAGCAAAATCTATTAGATGTTTTAGTTAGATAAAGGTTGTTGCTATCTTGTTATGTTGCATGGCTTTACATTGCTCATTGTAATTAACATGCATTAGCATATATCTGTATGAATGGTTATTTGGTTGGGTATACATCTTCTTAAATTTTATATTTGTTCTTATTTATGTATTTTTAATATCTTAAATCATCGTTGTGTAGCGATGTAGTATGGTACAATAGTCTTTAATTGTTGCATAACTTAATAAAAATCATGATTGGTGGCTTGTTGTGAGACCATATTGTATTGGGTTAACACTTTTTTAAGCTTAGTTTATAGGCATATCTAGTGAGAATACTATTATCTTCATTTATTGTTTCACAATTGATTCTCCCATCGCATAATCTTATTTTAGTTGTTTGGAATCACAACACCCACTTAAGCTTTATATTTGTCCTTATTTCTATATTTTCAACATCTTAAATCATTATTATTATTATTTTTAAAAAGATGGGTAAATGCCTTGATCCAAATCATTGTTGTGTAGTGGTGCAATATGTTACAACAGTCTTTGATTGTTGTGTAACTTACTGTAACTCTTTATTGGTTTCTTTTTGCGAGACCATATTGTAATGGGTTGACATTTTTTTTTACTTGATGTTTGGGGACATCTAGTGAGAATACTATTATCTTTATTTATTGTTTCACAATTGATTTGTCCATCTCATAATCTTATTTTGGCCATTTGGAATCACGACTCCTCTTTAATAACATTGTCTATAGTCATGTCACTGGTTTTCCTTCTCTTTCCCACATGTTTTTGCTTCATTTGTTTTCAAGGATTTGTTTCTTCTTCCTCTTAACGTAATAATGAATATTTAGATAAGACTTTAAGCTTTCTGTAATTATTGGCTCTTGACAATATTTTTTAGCTCCTTCCTAAATCATTAGATTTTTTTGGCTCTTAAGATGTCAAGGGTACATTTTTTCACAATTTGGCTTTTAAGACCACATTTATGTTCCTTATGAAAATGAGGCTAAAATTAGAGATTTGGTTTTGGTGTAGATTTGTAAAGTCTTAGTTTTCCATTATTGTGTGACATGACATAGAACCATTTTACTCTTGTAACAATCTAACTTATCCATCATCAATGGTGCCTATAATTGTCATCATCCATCTTTCTTGTAATCATGTTGACTACACACAAAAAGATATCAAAAATGTTTTTTCTTTTTTCACAGAGCATAATTATCTTCTTTTCTCCTCTAGGTTTAGATGCCTTGGTATATAAAAAATCCTCTTGATGTAACACTTTCACTTTCTATTTTGAAAGCCCTTTGAAAGCCCCTATCTAAATGCTAAATCCCATAGCACTTTACATAATAGTTGAACTTTACCACCCCTTCCAATTCAAGAAGAAAATCCTTTGTGCCTACAATAAGAAACATGCAAAGTGTCACAAGGATTTTTCCTATACAAATCGTACACATGAATTATCTTGAGGATAAAAAATGCCATCTCCTAGAGTCTATAAGGATCTATCTTCATCTAAAAGTTGTAGGGCTTACATATCTATCTTTTAGATATTATATTTAGTCCTATAGAGAGTTGTCACCTCCTAGGTGCCAAAGCATCCTCATTGAGATGTCAAATCTCTTACCCATGTGTTACTAGTCTTTATACTCTTGGTGGTGATCAAATTCAAGCTTTGGAGCTCCACAATCTTAATAGCACATGAAGCAGCTCTAATAGTCTTGAGTTCTTTTATCCCTTCTTTTGCCAATGGGAAGGCCATTATTTGGCAACATTTTAGGAGATGTTAAATCTCCTATCAACAAACAACAATACTTGACAAGGGGAAACTCTCTCCCTCAAAAAAATGACCATATTGAAAGAGACATTCTCGTGCTTTTTGTGAAGATTCACCAAGTGATGGAAATTAGATCCCTCTATTCATGAAATGTCTCTCTTATCTCACCTTTGAATGTTTTCTTCTATATCAAGTCTACTTATTATGAACTTAAACTCTCACTTTTATTTATAGCACGATTCTTGGGATGAACATATTCAAGATACTTTCAAATGTCACTTTGTAGCTATCTTGTTATACTGTTTCCTTAACATTGAGACCACATTAATATGAGGCTCAATATCAAATCCCTTGATATCTCTAATATTTGGGTTCTAAACCTTTTTTCCTAACACTTTCCCTCCCTGGTTAATGTTAAGGAACTAAGATATTAAAACTAATGAGGGTAGGATATGATTTGCACTCTTTTAATAAATTTTGCCTATAAGACTCCTCCAACCTAGTTAGTATTATGGGTGCCAAGTATATGCACTATTGGTTGTATAAAATGCTTCCCCAATAATGTTCTAGCACCATATTCCACCTTTTGGGTGTCATGTTCATCACAATCATAGTCATGTGAGTAACATTTCGAATTGGAAATACCATTATTAGTATAGTCCCGATTTTGTAGATTAGGTTTCCTTTTCTAACATATTATTTGAAATGGAATACCCTTTACTATCTCCTTCACACTCTACCGCACTAGTTTGATGATTATTGACACCTTTCTTAAAGGTCCTAGTAGACATCCCAATTTTATTTTCTTTCTTTTATCTTAGGTTAGTTACAATTTTGTTATCTCTTGAATTACTCACATTTAGTTCCTACATTATTGTGGTTTCCTTTGATAATACTTGCTAATTACCAATTTTACTGTGTGGTTTGTGGGCCTAGGCCAATTGAGTCCTCATTTGTTCTTTAGATTTCATTTTTTCTTTTCTCAAGTGTTATTTCTTCCTCGTGCCATGTCCTACAATGTCTATATCTACTTATTAGATATGGTCCCTACTCAATTTCATATCCTTTTGTTTTTGTTTATCATTATATTTTGATCATGTAGGATCTTGCTATTGGTTCTTACTACTAATAATATGATTTTCTTTTACCATATATTTTTTATTTCTTATTTTGACATTTACAAAACTCTCTTGTCCTTGACCTTGGGTCTTTGATCTACTTGACTACCTTAGTTTTTCCTATTATAGGTACTAAGAAATTTGAAGTTGGACCTTGGACTTTGTATCCTTGTTATCATTCACTTTTGCATTCCTCCCCACCATGTCATTTTAACACTCTTCTCTTGAGGGTATATGTAATGACTAATCTTTTTATTTCTCTTGCATTTTGTTTGTTAAGCCTTTCCCTTCTTTGTAAAAATGGGCACATTCAACATCATTAAAATAATTCTTTTGGATTTTTTAATGTTTCCTTATGAATTTTATTTCCTTTCTTCAAAATCCATAAGTGGTGTTGTGACTATTCTTTGGGTCATGGGACATTATTAACAAGCCTTTGTAATATTTTATTAAAGTGAATCTAACTTTATGCTCACCACAACCTTTAGGGATTCATAAATTTTCACATCTAACAAACATTATTTCACAACATGAAAAAGAATGACATCATTATATAAGCTCTACTAGCTCTCATAACCTTGTTGTTAGAGTTAGTAATCATATTACATGAATTTTACTTCCTTTCATTCTCTCTCTAATATTACTTGTTGAATGTGTAAGAAAACTAGGAGGTGAATCAGTGGTCCACAAAACTTTAAACTTTAATCATTTAAATCAAATCCACTAAATTTAATTTAGTCACTAAAAATAAATAGTAAATTAAATAATAAATAATACAATATAATGATATTGCTTAATTACCTTAACCAAAATAAAATAAAATTATTTGACTAGGTTTGTGTGCATTGAAATTACAAATAAAATAATCTATTTATTTTGTCATCCCAATATTTTAAAAAAAATAAAGTGATGCGTACTAAAGGTAAAGAAAAATATTTTACCTATTTAGTGACAGCGCACTATATTTGTTTCCAGCGTTCAATTCATTTTCACGCACATATTTTCCATCTGCATCGCAAATCTCCCTCCTTATTTTATCGCACACTTCCACATTTTTATTTTATTTTAAATTGCATACTTCCAGATTCGCCAGCTGCGTCGCAAATCTCCCTCTTTATTTTTTATTTTTTCATACTTCCACATTTTTTCTCATTATTTGGTGTTGCCTTGTCCCGCATTTTCTATAAAATGATCCCAGTACTGCAAAGAAACAGTGACAACGTAGATTATGCTTGAAAATTTTGGTAGCGTAAATGAATAAAAAATTTGGAAAAAAAAAACACTGTTTTTGTCAATCTGAATTTTTTTAATTTTTAGCCAAGGCCTAATTTGTATGGATAATTTCTGTAGGACTTGTTAAATATTTATTCTAATAAAATTTTGAACATTTAAATATTGTAGTGTTGATATTTTACAACTATCAATCACATCTTTGTGTGCAATGGGTACGTCCTAATTATTTATAAGGGGTTTGGGACAAATTTTCTTGATAGTTGTTTGTGTAGGAAAAGTGAAGTTTATAATAAAATTTATAGAGTAGAGTTGTCTCTGTTAAGAATATAAGATCTTGTAATAGAGAAAATCCGATTCTTATAAATGTACTGTTTATATGTATTTTCTGTGCAATATATATTTACTAATACTATGTTGTATGTTTGCAGAGATAAGACAATGTCGTATTGATTGATTGTCTTTCCTAGGCCACACAATGATTATTAATATGAAATGAGGAGGCATGACTGTGTAAGGACATGACCCTACATGGCTTGGGCCACGTCGGGCCATGTCTTACACAACCGTGTGTTTGATTGTTTCTCTGTTTCACAAATTACGTAAACCATAAACTGTGTTACGTATAACCATTAGTCTGTGGTTATCGTAACACATTTACTACTGTGTTACAATAACCACCAACTACTAGTTATTGTATAATTGACTAATTCGATTTCAACAGCGACTATATAACATATGAAGTGAGCCACAATTTAATATAATTCTTAGTCGACTATGATATATTATCAATGTTAAATTATATATATATATATATATATATATATATATGTATATATATATATATATATATATATATATATATAGCCAACTAATCATAATAATAATATGATCAATCAAATCGATACTATAATTTAACACTCCCTCTCAGTGTGAGAGGATTGATAATCACAAGATGTGAGTGCTATTGAAATCCCTGACTCAATTCGGAACTAGATTTGAGAATAACACTTAATCATTCTGAATCAGAGTGCTGGTATAACAAGTTTAATGTGGTCAGCTTGATAGAAGAATTTCATCACAATCCCCAACTTAATTCGGAACTTGATTTTAGTGATAGATGACAAAATATTTGGAGCAATCTGGATCAAAAACTAGAAACACTAGTTGTCATAATCCCCAACTAAATTCAGAACTGGATTAGTGATGGTTTCAAGATATTCGGCACAATCTGAATCAAAACTTGAAACACTAGTTATCATAATCCCCGACTAAATTTGGAACTAGATTAGTGATAACTTAATTGAGTCAAACTATGAAAGGTCATCACCTTACAATAGTGACCTTACACACAAGAAAGATCGTCATCTTTCAAAATACACAATATTTCAATATTTAAATTTATTCATGAATACATTAATTTACATATTTAAGAGATAGGATCTCATAGATTTAATCACAACTTAATCATACCAAGTTTTTGTCTGAAGTACTCGATTTTCAACTTCACAAGAGGCTTCGTAAAAATATCAGCATTTTGTTCTTCAGTACTAATGTAGATGAGTTTGATAATATTTATGTCTACCATGTCTCTTATGTAGTGGTAAGGAATTTCTATGTGTTTGGAGCGATTGTGAAAAAATGGATTTACAGAAAGCTTAATGCAACTTTGATTGTCACATTAAATTACTGTAGGTTTTAGAGGCTTACCAAACAATCCAAATAGTAACTTCCTTAACCATACTACTTCTCGAGCACCCATAGAGGCGGCCATGTATTCTACTTCGGTAGAACTATGAGCAACAACTGACTATTTTCTACTGAACCACAAAATCATTGTCGATCCAAGGCTAAAGAAACATCATGTAGTGCTTTTATGATCGATTGAATCTTCGGCCCAATCGGAGTCAGTGAACCCTTGAAGTTGTATCTCAACATTCTCATACTTTAGACCCAACTCAATTGTACCACATAAATATCTTAGAATATGTTTAGCAGTTGTTAAGTGGATCTTCTTAGGTTCACACATGAAATGACTTAAAATGTTTGTAGCATAGCAGATATTAGGATGAGTGTTTACCAAGAACATAAGTGATCCAATTAATTTTTTGTAATATGAAGAATCTATAGGTTATGAATTTGTAGCTTCTTCTTTGAGTTTATGAAGATTTGTTTCTATCGGAGTGGTTAGAGGTTTACACTCTTTCATGCCAAATCTGGTTAAGATGTCCATAGTGCACTTCCTTTGATTTAGAAAAATATGATTATGTTTCTGCACTACTTCCAATCCTAAGAAGTAGTGTAACAACCCTAGATCCTTCATGCCAAATTCATTTGTGAGTTCTTGTTTGCATTTAGCAATAAGATGATCTTCTCTTGTTATTAATAAGTCATCAACATAAAGAACTATAATTACCATTTCACCTTTGGATATTTTGAAGTATATACTAGGATTGGCTTCATTCTTGGAGTATCCTAACTTGGAGAGATAATTGTCTATACACTCGTACCAAGCCTTGGGGGCTTGCTTAAGACCGAACAATGCCTTCTTCAATTTGCAAACATAATTATTGTCATGGGTGATGAAACCTTATGGTTGTTCTATGTATTCTTCTTCTTCAATAACACCATTTAGAAATGTTGTCTTTACATCCATTTGATGTATCTTCCACCCCTTGGATGCTGCAATGGCTATAATACTTCTTACAGAAGTGTATCGAGCAACCGAAGAAAAGGTTTCTTCGTAGTCAATCCCAACCTTTTGAGAGAAACCCCTGACAACAAATCTGGCTTTATGATTTTCAATACTACCATCAGAAACATATTTGACTTTGAATAACCATCTAGAGGAGATAACGGTTTTCCCTTTTGGTCTAGGCACTACTTCCTAAACATCATTTTTTACAATAGATTGGTATTCTTCGATCATCGCATCTTTCTAGGCTTGGCATGCTAGGGCTTCTTTAACATTATATGGTTCTAATTTTGTAAGTTCTACCATAAGTGCAAGATAGCACTTCTGATTTCTTGTCCTTTTACTTTCTTTAGACATTTCATCTAGTTCAACATTGTTTTCCTCAATCATTTTTTTTCCAATAATGGTCTTTTCTTGCTGTTAGGAATTTCAACATTTTCAAGGTGAGGTGAAGGAAGTTCATTGGTTTCTATTATGTTTTCTCTTTTATTCTCATTATCTTGAAAGGCATTCTCCCTCTTATTCTCAATTTCATCATATTCTATAGTATTCTCCCTCTGATTCTCATTAGATCCTTCTTCTGTAAGAGTAGAGATTTTTAGAGCAATGTCTTCTTCAAATTTGATATCTCTGCTAATTTCGATGGATTTCTGTCCTGGTATGTATACCTTGTATCCTTTAATAGTTTCACTGTAACCAACAAATATTCCTTTCTTTCCAGAGGGATCAAGTTTGGTTCTTTTCTCTTTGGGAATGTGAATGTATACGGGACACTGAAGATTCTAAGATGACTTAGATCTGGTTTCTTTCCTATAAAGGCTTCCTCAGGTGTGATGTTTTCTAGAATGGAGTGAGGACATCTATTTTGAATGTATACAACAATATTGGATGCTTCGGCCCAGAAAGACGTATGAAGATTTTGGTCATGCATCATGGCCTTGGCAGCTTCAATAACAGTTCTATTTTTTCTTTTTGCTACTCCGTTCTGTTGAGGATTATAAGGTACTGTATACTCCCTCTTAATCCCAACAGAAATTTAAATTTTTTTAAAATTTTCAAAATTATATTCACCTCTGTTATCTGATCTTAGAATTTTTATTTTCTTTCCAGTTTGGTTTTCAACTAATGCTTTGAATTCTTTGAATTTTAATAATACTTCAATTAATTCTTTTAGTTTAAGAAAATAAATCCAAGTTTTTCTAGAGTAATCATCAATGAAGATCACATAGTATGAAAAAAGTCTCCTAGTGAGAGGGTCGACATAGGTCCACACAAGTCAGTGTGAATGAGTTCTAATACAACTTTGGTTTTATGTTCACTAGAGGTAAAGGATCTTTTTACTTTTTATATTTTTTCCTAGAGCACATTCTTTACAAGTGCTTATATGTTTTGAGTTTAGATTTGATATCCCTATAGTAATTTTCTTAAGGGAGGCAAGACTACTAAATCCAAGATGACCTAATCTTCGGTGCTAGAGTTCATTAGTGTTGGATACTTCATGACTTAGAGCTGATTTGAGACTATTTCCTACTTTGTATAGACTTCCATCTCTATACCCTAAGGAAATAACATTTTTAATATTAGTGTTCTTTATCCATATTAATACTTTATTTTCTTAGAATGTGACTCGATAGCCTTGATTGGCTAAGCCTAAAATAGAGACTAAGTTCCTTTTTATGCCTAGTACAAATAGAACATCTTTCAATAATAGAGTTACCCCTGATTTCAACTTGATTGAGCAGGTCCCAATTCCTTTTGCTAGATAGGTGGAATTGTCTCCAATAATAACTTCTTTAGAGGAGTCTTCTTCTAGAGTCTCAAATTGATCTCTGAATCCTATTATATGTCGAGATGCTCTACTATCAATTATCCACGTGTTTTTACTTGAGTTAATTTCACTTGATAGGGCCAAGAAGAATAATGATATTTCTGTTCCTTTGACTTCAGCTAATGCTACTTGAATTTTCTTCTTTTCAGGATAGAATATATGTGTATGTCCAAACTTATCACATTTGTAACATTGTATTTTGGAGAAGTCTCAGTTTTTGTGACTTTTATTAGGATTCCCTACATGACTTGTGTTAGAATTTCCTTTCTTATGTTTAAACTTCCTCTTATTGCTTTTAAAGTTTGAATGAGTATGTAAGGCTTCAATCTCATTTCCTTTGGTAGGCACGATCCCTCTTCATATTAATCGAGATTCCTCTTGAGTGCAATCAATCTTGACCTAATCAAACTTGGGTAGAGAAGAACGTCCAGTTATACATTGAATAGAAGATTCCCATGTGATAGGTAATCCTCTAAGAGCTATTAATGTTAACTCCATGTCATCAATATTATTTCCAATAGTGGAAAGTTGATCTCTTAATTCAGAGATCCAAAGAAAGTAAGATGTAATCATTTCCCCTTTATTCATTTTTAGATTTAGAAGTTTCTGTTTGAGAGTAAGTAATCTACTTGTATTGTTAATCTCAAATGTTTCTTGAATATTTTTGAATACTTCATAGGCGGTTTTAAGTCTCGATATGGAGGGGAGGATATGATCTTTAATAGAATCAATTATAATCTTCTTTTCTTTATTGTTACGTCTTTTCCAAGTTGATTTTTTTGGTTCTTCTTTTGGCATCTTTTTATCTTCCTCAACATAGGAATCTAACTCAAGTTCTTGAAGCAATTTAAGAATTTGAATTTTCCATAAGATGAAGTTAGAAGCACCTTCGAGTCTGTCTTCTACCTTAATACCGCTAGCCATTATAATTTATCTTTTTTTTATAATGAATCTATAAGGAATTCAAGGTTTAGCTTTAATGATTTTCCTCTATTAAAGCTTTGATACCATGCTAGGAATATAAGATCTTGTAATAGAGAAAATCTGATTATTATAAATGTACTATTTATATGTATTTTATGTGCAATATATATTTACTAATACTATGTTGTATGTTTGCAGAGATAAGACAATGTCGTATTGATTGATTGTCTTTCCCAGCCCACACAACAATTATTAATATGAAATGAGGAAGCATGATTGTGTAAGGACATGACCCTACGTGGCTTGGGCCACGTTGGGCCATGTCTTACACAACCGTGTGTTTGACTGTTGCACCGTTTCACAATTTATGTAAACCTTAAACTATGTTGCGTATAACCATTAGTCTGTGGTTATCATAACACATTTAATAATGTGTTACGATAACCACTGACTACTGGTTATTGTATAATCGACTAAGTCGATTTCAACAGCGACTACATAACATATGAAGTGAGCCCCAATTTAATATAATTCTCAGTCGACTATGATATATTATCAATGTTAAATTATATATATGTGTGTGTGTGTGTGTGTATTATACATAGTCGACTAATCATAATAATAATATGATCAATCAAATCGACACTATAATTTAACAGTCTTTAGTAGAAATACAAAGTTTCAATAAAAACTAAGTAAAGCCAAGAGTAAATTTATAACAATTAAGTAAAATTAAACTGTAAAACTCCTAAACAATATATAATAACAAAGCTTTTCTTTTGAAAGGAAGATATAATAACCCTATATATATATATATATATATATATATATAATAAAATAATTCTCATATTAATATTATTGTTTCACATATATATGCTAAATCTTTTGACTATGTTCAAATTATGTTTTGGGATTTATTTAAACTCATTATCAAACTTGGTTAAGGAGAATATTTTGAAAACTTTTCCAATAGCCTTATCTTTGCCCGCTATGTCCATGTTAGAATCTGCAGGAATTTAAGGAGAATATTTCAAAAACTTTAGGTCATAATAAGGCTAAGCACAGAAAAATGTTGTTATCAATTCCAGAATGAAATTATCTTTTAAGTAGATTGAAACCTTAACATATAGCAAAAGCCTTGTAATACTCAAATGAACTACATCCCTTGTTTTTCAGGAGGTATTTTCTCGAGCTATCTCCTAGAGGCTAGGTCCATTCACTCTCAAACAATTCCAATCATAACTGCCCTAAACAAACTTTTGACAAGTTTTCTGCATTGCAAAAAAGAAGTTCAATTGCCAATTACATCAACCATCTGGAGACCAGACCAGACGTTATGCATAAACACAATCAAATGTCTATAGCATTTATGTAAAATACCTAATTGTCTAAATACTGGTTGAATTACCTAAAAGCTTTGGTGCTCTATCGGCTTTGAAGTTGTTGAATTTGAGTGGTTGTTCAAGCTTAGAGCACCTTCCAGAGTCGTTTGGCTAGCTTAAGTCTTTGAAAAATCTCTCCATTAATCATTGTCAAAATTTGAAGACAACGGTGGTTTCGAGTCCTTAACTTCACTTATGGCACTAGATGCATCATATATTGCAAATCATTGAACGAAGAGGCAATGCACATCTTAGTTGAGATAAAAAGTATGATGTTGCTAGATAGATATATATGAAACAAATAGCACAACACTACCCTTTGATTGTGTACACTAAGATGAGTACAAACAAAAAGATATGATGTGTTTATAAACTTTATTTTCCTTGTTTAAGCATTTAGCTTGAACGATATTTTTGCGAGTTTAATTGTTATTCTCATCTTCTCGTGGTGCATCAGCCCACAGAATGATGATGAGTTCCTACACAGTCCATTTCATGGTGGAAGCAGATTTGTAGGTGTGGAGAGTTATGGTGGACAATTGGTAGACTGGTCTTGGTCTTGTTTTGCAGGGGAAGAAGAAAAATAAGAAGTGGAAGTAGAAGTGAGTGTTTTGTTGACTTTTGGTGATCTCTCTTTAGATTACAATAATATTGCATTACAAACAGTGAGGAATGAAATAGAGAGGAGGATGGAGGAAATCTGTAGTGGTGGTTGGAAGTTTCAAATTGTGTATGTAGAGGCAATAAGTTCAATGGACAAGAGTGAGCAACATATCCATCAAACTCTCTCAAAGCTTTTACCCACCTACAACAAAACAAGTCAGCTATTTGCATATGCTTTTTATAGACTGCTACAACCTAAGTCTAGCTATGCGATTCAATATTTACAGACATGCATTTTTGGACTGAGAGTTCAAATGTGGAGGGACAAAAAAATGGGCAGAGTTTCGAAGTGAATGTTTTCCAAATGATTACGATGAGGTGTTGATAGATTAAGGAGGTGGGTTCAACAAATTCTTCTCCACATACATGCATTTTTGGATTGAGAGTTCAAATGGGGAGGGACAAAAAAAATGGGCAGAGTTTCAAAGTGAATGTTTTTCAAATGACATTAGTACATTATACTCATTTTTTAGACCAACATTTCTGACCAAGCATTAAAATGGTTTTCTTTGATCGGTTTATAAAAGGAAAATTTTGATTTTTTTTAATCCAGTCTTATGTTGGTCGGTATTTCAACAACCATATAGGTTGTCGAAATTCTGACAAACACAGGAATATAACTTTAAAAAATATATATAGGGTTTCATTTTATATTCGGCACGTGGCAAAACAGAGGTGAAAGAAAAGGCCTCGACTCCACCTATAAGAACCACTCTTCTTTGTTTCCATTGTTGTGAAATCGATTATGTTGTGGCAAACAGTGTTAGTATTCGGGAAGATGTGTTAATGTACGCATGATTTTGTGGAGTTTGTGTGTATTAGTTTGTTTGATATCTATATCTTTATCGAGGAAGGAATTCATTGTTGACTGTCAAATCCGGTCATGCAACTTCATTGACAAATTTAAGTTGTTTTAGTTTTATTAATTTTCAAAGCAAAGACTATTGTTCTCAGCCTATCATGAAGTTACGGCCCTAACTTGTATCTTCTCCATGGAATACTTAAGACCAATGGATGAAAGTCAAGTTAGGGTAGAATATTTCAATAAGCTCAACGCTCAGATTTGCAGGGGATGTTAAACTGCTTCAGGGCTGATGCCCTAAACCAGATACATTACATGTATTTAGTTAACAGAATAAATAATGTTGTAACAGTGAGTGAATGGAATGAGTATTGAACCTGTTGATTCTGGGGTCTGGATTCATTGAAGACAGTAAGCATCAATACCAACCTCTCGTAACCACCCTCAAATTATTCCAGTTGATTTTGACCTAGCTTGATCAACTAGGTTAAACGTTCCTGAGACCATTCGGAAGTGTCGAGGAAGATTGATGTTGTTGTTTGTGGATTCAAAAAGGAAATAGAGGAAACAACAATTCAATGCTAAATAACTATGCCTAAATCTGTTAATAAATTCTTGGGAAAGAACCCTATTACAATCAAACCGAGAAGTGGAAGAATTGGAGGTACCCTGCTGATTAGTGGAGTTTAGTCTGTGACTAAAGTGAGTAGACTATTTATAAACCTTCACATACATTGAAAATATTTTATGTTAATTTGAGAGTGAGGGTTTTGTCCAACCCTATTCAATACATGCTTTAAGTATTTGTTTTATTCTATTATAAACCCTAGTCAAGGTTTGTCGGTACTAAGTAAGGTATCTTTATTTTGGTTTGTATATATACTATTTTTTATCCTTAACTACTGTTGAGGTCTTGTTGCAAAGATTGTTTAGTTTGAAGAAAAGTTGTTTGTACTTGTTTGAAGATCAAGACATTTAATTGGTTTGTGATTAATGATTTACTTACTTTGATTTATTATGAGAAAAGAAGAGAAACCTACACATTTCTTAAAAGTTTTCTTAAGGAAAATGATAATCATATTTTTTTGTATAATCAGACACATGCGCAAAGATAGTTTGAATAACTTGTAAATCATTTCTACAAGGTAGTTGTATTTCAGTTGGACAATGAAGAATATTATATAAACATGTTAGTGGGAACATTATCAGTGTACAAAAAATGTTTTGTTTATTCAATAAACATTCATTGTTCATTGTGCACACTAGTTTTCAAAATCATAAATATCTGGCTGAGAATATTGTAGTCCTAATTTACTATGATACACTATTTGGTACATAAGTATCACATGTACCCAAGAATGTATTATATTGGATTATGATTACCATTTCTCTTAGATATTTTGAATTTGTATAAAAATCAAAGGTAAAGAGAGAAAAAGCCAGTGAGACATTGAAAAGTCTATCAGTGAGATATCATTGTTAGTGAGACCTATGTCAAGCCAGTGAGGCATTGTAAAAGGATATTTCACATAAGCCAGTGAGGCAATTCGAGTAGTTTTATTCTCTAGAGGTTTTCTACTCAAGACAAAATCCATGTTATATTCTTTGTGTGTCTTATCTATTTTGTTATCCATTTTTAGTTTCATTACATAATACTTCAGGTTTTGTTTAAGTGAAAAATGACTTGTAAATTGTTATATCACTAATTCGTGCCCCCTCTCCCCTGTTAGTGATATTGCACTCCAATAACACTCTTGTTACTCATCACATTGATATTTCCATCAAGTGTCCCATTGAGATCATCCTTGAACATATCCTACATCAATAAGAATCCTTGTAAACTAAGCTAAATGCTAATCCTATACCACCTCCCCTCTCCACTTCTATGAAGACATCATCACTATGGACCTTGAGCATAACTTCCTCTTAGGATATTCTCCCTTACATGCTTTCCCTATGTGTTTTGCGACTCCCAATTTAAAATATATAATGGTAAGGGGGTTCCCGTGACCCATATTCACTCCTTTAAAGCCACTTTCCTTGAGTTCCTCTATGATGGCTACTTGCTTGCTAAATTTTTCCCTTGCACTCCAAAATATTATGCTTTGGAGTACTTTTACACACTCCTTCATAGCTCTAACGATCTTTATATTAAGCTAGATAATTACTTTATCTAACACTTTTGATGAAATATCATCTTGAAATTTCCCTTCTAGCATAGTCCAATACAAACAATAAAATATTCTAATGCCTCAAGTTTTTACCCAAGACATTATTGGTAAAAAATATGATGACCAATTTATGAAACAAGAATAACGTGTAATGCAAGTCATAATGCATTCTTTCATGCACAAGGTCATCAAACCAAATAATGAAACACTTGGCATATACACCAATACAAAATGCAAGATGAGAGAAGAAAAATGCTTAGAATACCATAGGACAAAATAACATGATCAACTCAAACATTGAGATATGGAGGAGAGTCAAATTCTCAAGGCTAACTTATAAACCTTGACAACTTGCCTACCAAGGTGTGCACTTTTGGCATCTTGGAAAATGGAACCAACAAGACAATCTTACACTAGCTTGGGCTTCAAGGTCTAAATTGTAAGAAGTTTAGACTGAGAGCCAAATTTACATGGCTCAAACTTTGGGGTTTAAGAGCATGTTTGATGCAAGGGCATCCTTAGGGCTCATCACAAATTTGCATTGTACTTGGGAAGTTAAGAACATGTGGTAAATTGTACTCTTGATAGTTGGTAAATAATTTGTGATGAGTAAAGTTGAAGCATTTTATTGTATCATGTTATTGGGTGATGCAATTTTAGGAGTAGTTAATTTATATATGATTGATTGGTCTAGTATTAAAATGTGAGGTTAATTTTATTGGTTCAAGTTTTTGTTTTAGTGAATGGATGTCTATAAGTTGACAGTGGTGTTTGGTTGGAATTGTTTAATTTGTGAAAGGTTATTTTGAATCTAAAGTCAATATCTTTTTTCCCAATTAATTAACCTTCTTGCACATGTGACTTGAATTGTCTCTTGTCCCATAAGTAGTGAAAACTACACAAAGACAATAAATAAAGATAGGTATAATATTTCATACACTCAAACATAAAGCTTTGAAAGACAATATGACACCTCTCGTTACATACACTATGGCCCTATAGCTGACTGTCATATCAGTGGGTAAGATTTACATCTTTTAATCTGACCATCTTTTCATCATGTAGTCATTATGAAAGTAGTAAATATCACCCCTCAAGCATTGAATAACATTGTTTTGAGGCACTCTTCTTGAACGTGAATCTTTTCTTTCACAACATTGTCATTCTATTTTGTAGAAACACTAACAATAGTCTCTTTATGGCATTGTTGATCACCGCACCTTCACATTCATGAAAATCTATTAATGCTTGCATCTTTGTCATGATATAGTACCCTCATTTCAATCTTTGAATATCACTGCCTTTTAGAAACTATCCCTCTTTTGATTTTTATGACATCATTCCTTACTATGGCTATGAGCCTTCATAACAATGTTTGTTCTTTATTCATTGTGCTTTGCAATCATGCATGCATGACCTCTATTATCTCTTGATGACTATTATAAGAGTGTCTTTGTGACTTATCATAAACCATATGAATCATTATTTTTTATCACTTTATACGTGGATAAGCATTGAAGAAGAAATTTCTTTAAACATTTCTTATCCACATTGTTTTGGCATCTTTTTAAATCATGAATTGTTACACTTATCGTCACCTCATCAAGCCTATTTGACAATCAACCTTGTCTATAACTAAGAACTCAAAAGTGTTGTTTTTCATTGGGACTAATCTTTGCTTACAAATTTGATCACCATTTATTGACATCCTTTTGATAGTCACTTCTCAAGACTCTTGGATGCATTTTTTTATTTCATTCTTACTATTCCTTCACATGACTGATCATCTTTTGTGCTCACTGTCATGAGGAACTCTATGACACTCTAAAAATGCCATTCCAACTTCATCAACATTGTCTTTTCCATTTGCAGTGTATACCATTGCTTTTGATGCATGTTGAATGCCCTCCCATTTAGCTAGTGTCTCCTCTAATAGTCATCTTTGAATTTTGGCCTTTTCTCTCTACTTTTGTAGACAATTCCATTCCCTACCTTATCATCTATGTCTACTCTTTTCTTTGACATACATCCTTGGAAGTTACATTCTTTTACAGTGACTATCACTGTTCTTCACAAGAGTGCTTTTGTCACTTACCATGACTGCCAGAGATCTAAGAATTCAAAACTCTTAGAAACCCTCCTCAAAATAGTAGAGATTTTATTTTCGCAAAACAAAAGATGTATCTCCCTATGAACATTTTAATGGAAACTACTTATCTTTCTTTGAAATCTACCATTCCTTGTTACTTCCTTCAACAATTTACTCTTTTTCTATGTCTGAAACACACCTTTGAATGTCCAAAGAATGCTGCTATTCTTTACATGAAATCTACATTTTATCTTTCACTTATGCAAGACATTGGTGTGTACTCTATGCTTTCTAATCTACACACATACTTCTCTCCACCAGTTATAGCCTAATCTGCCTGATGATTATAATAGTCGCCAAATTGTGAAAACAATATTTTGTCTCAACGTGTAATGTAGTCCTCTCCAACTCATGCTTGAGGAGCTTATATAATAATCAATGACTTAATTGGATTTGCTAGAATTTGTTAGTTAAATATCCATTCTAGATGCACACAACATGAAGTCATGATGGTAAAACCCTTTTTCCAAATGCATAGCCTCTCTTATTATCTTGTCTTTATCTCTACAAGTCAGTGGTATTAACTGAAATTTCTCTTTGCCTTTGTGAACAATATATGGATTAGAGTAGCCATCATGAATTTTCCTTCTCATACATATTATATTTTTTACTTAGCATTCAGATTTGTCTAAGCAGTATTGTGAACTTTCCTCCAACACATGTACTATTGTGAAAATCATCACAAGTCCATTTGTTGGAGGGCAATTCATCGTACACATGTTTGGAGGTCTAAAGGAAACAAGAGAATTTGAAGAGTCACGAGTGGTGAGAAGATTCTTTTGAGTAGAATCTTTGGAGGCACTCTAGATCAGTCCATATCTTTGGTCACAAATGTATATAGGCAATGCAGATCCTACATACCAAAATTTCATCTTAGTATTGATTTCCTTCTGTTGTGAAATTCAAACCCTATAATTAGGAAAATGTCAGCCAATGCAAGGAGTGCAACCAAAATTTGGAGAATTAATCAAATGGACACAGCTCAAAAATTACGAACATGGCACAATCTTCAGGTAAGGTGATTCTTATCAAGGGCACTATTCATCCACATTTGAACATGGTTGTTTACTGGCTACCCTTCAATAGGACACTTGACTGTACCTATTTGAACATAGTTCAAATCCCAAAAGTCTGCATTTCTAGGACTATTCAGCATTGTCCTAGTCAATCCATGTTTGTATGCTTGCTGCCCATACCAACCTGTATCACCTACCTAAGCAGTACTTTGAGTAGTCCTCCTACACATGTACTATTGTGAAAATCATTACAAGTCCATTTTTTGGAGGGCTACTCAAAGTACACATGTTTGGAGGTCTGAAGGAAACAAGAGAATTTGAAGAGTCATGAGTCTTAAGATTGTACTTAATATAGCCAGGCTTCATTCAATGGTACATTCAAACATGAAACAAACCATTCTTAAACCAGATTAAACTAGTAAACCAAAGGACATGCTTTTACTACTAAGTCTCTGTTTGTTGGGCATACTGATTATAAGTACTTGACATATATCACAAATGTTGCTAATTAAGGTTGATGGGATGATTACGCCTATCCTGAAAAAAGACTGTCAAATCATTATGCTTTCAAATCAATTACCTATCGACGTATCCCTTGCGAGGGAGAGAAGCCAAACACATAAAGAACATGCAAATAAACACGGCAACTGAAAAACTTAAATGGAATACACCAAGAAGTACCAAATGATGAATGCTCAATTGTTGTAATGGAAAAGCAATATCAAAACCGTCCATTTCTAGAACTTGATTTTTCTATAGTCCAAATGATTTTTCTTATTTCTTGTATGTGCTTGGTGACAGGATTTTGAACATTGTTGACATACTTAAATGGAATACACAATACCAAATGATGAATGCTCAATTGTTGTAATGGAAAAGAATCATAACCGTCCATTTCTAAAATTTGATTTTGTATAGTCTTAATTATTTTTCTACAGTCCTAATGATTTTGAAAATTGTTGACAAAGAGTGTTTCTTTTTTTTATTATAGTATAAATGATTTTTCTATAGTCGTAATGATTTTTCTTATTTCTTGTCTTTTGTCCCTTTTTTATTTCCCATGTCTATGCTTCATGACAGGATTTTGTCACCTTCGTTTGATGGTATATTTCATTCACTCTATGTGGAATACTATTTTGTTCACTATTTTATTTCAGCTTCATATTTCTTTCATTTTTCATATACATAGAGACTACACATGCTGATAAAAAAATGAGCTATTTGATTTAGGTTTACTTTTCATTATTGTAAATGGTTAATATTTATGATGGTACTCCTTGGTGTATTTCCTATAAAAATAATCATATAAAAATAATAAATGTACTAACGATGGTGCAGTGCATTATTGATATAGGTTCGATGACTCTTGTCAATGTGCCAAACTGTCAATGTGGTGGTGGGCAGTGTGTGTTGAAGACTTCACGAACACCGAACAACCCTGGACGACAATTTTGGTGCTGCCCAAATAGAAAAAATATTGCTAATGTGTATATATTTAAAGTTTCTAATGTAAATACTATTCATTATAATATAAGAACTAATTTAGACTGGGTATTATAGGGAAATAATGGTTGCAGATACTTTAGTTGGGTCGATGACAACTCATCTACATCTATCTACCCATCTCCACTTATCCGTGATGAAGGATTTGAGTGCAAAACGTGTCAGGCTAGGGCAAATTCTAAAATTATATTTTTACGATGCCTTCTTTGTATTGTAATCGCATATCTTTGTTGCGACCATATGCAGAGATGAACTCAGGAATTAGTTAGTTTAGTATTTTCATATTGTAACTAATATTTTAATATTGATATGACATAACTTCTCTTTGCCTCTAGTGCGCATATATATGGTTGACATCTTTTTTAGAATAATTCTTCATGTTTATGGCTTAGGTGAGCCCTAATCTGCTATCAATCACATGATTTAATGTATAGTGTTTTCTTGGTTATTCCATTTGTTCCTTGACCTTGACTATGGATTGACTATCATTTTCAAGATTGAGTGAGGCTTCATACCACGCAGCGTCCATAGATTTGTACGCAATGTTGATTTATGTTGGAGGTAAACTACATGTGCCATGTAAACAACATGGTTGAATGCAATCTCTTTTGCATGTTTTCAAGAGTTTTCTCACCAATACAAGCGTAAATAATGCATTGAACATAATCTACGAATGTTGTGTGGTATGAAGTCTCGCTGAAGTTTGAGTACAACATGGTATGAAGCCTCCCTTTATTCCAGTGAGGGATTGGAATGAGTTCATTTTGGATGCAAAGGAGAATGGGGATACTCAAAGAGGAATTACACCAGCAAATGAGACAAGGTATAAACACGATAGCTAAGAAACATAAATGCAGATTTCACAACAGCTGAGAAACATAATTGTAGGCATCACGGTCACAAGTTTTTGGAGACATCGTAATTGAGTTGTATACCCAAGCGATCGAGTGCAACTTCTACACCTCTGATTCCAAGTTGACACTATGGTATATAGAGACCATAGATGAGGCAACTGCAAACATTTTAATATCAATGGTCTTTGAATCCTACAGTGGATCAATTTGGAATCAGAGGTGCAGAAGTTGCACTCCATCACTTGGGTATACAACTCAATTACATTGTCTCCAAAAAAGTGTGACCATGATGCCTACAATTATGTTTCTCAGCTGTTGTGTCCCAAGACCCCTTATGACCCTTTACGACCATTTACAATCCCTAAGAATACATCTTAGAGGTCTTAAAATGTCGTAAAGGGTCATAAGAGGCTCCTAGGAGGGGCCAGATGAGCTTCCACCTTCACGTGGTTGGCCCTGTTAAGTAGAGAATGTTATACTCTTCTCAAAACAAAGAGAATCTCAACAATTTAAGGTCTTAGTCCATGGACAAATTAAATTAGACTTACTATCCAAAACACATAAAAAACATGCACATAAACATGACAAATGAGAAACATAAATGTAGATTTCACAATAGCTAAGAAACATAATTGTAGGCATCATGGTCATAATTTTTTGGAGATAAAATAATTGAGTTGTGTACCCAAGTGATGCAGAGCAACTTCTGCACCTCCGATTCCAAGTTGAATACATTTGTTGGAGGACCTTGTATTCATGAGCAACAAATGTAGTCAACTTGGAATCAGAGGTGCAAGAGCTGCTCTACATCGCCTGGGTATACAATTACATTGTCTCCAAAAAATTGTGACCATGATGCCTACAATTATGTTTCTTAGCTATTGGATCCCAAGACCCCTTATGACCCTTTATGACCATTTATGATCCCTAAGATTACATCTTAGAGGTCTTAAATTGTCGTAAAGGGTCATAGGAGGCTCCTAGGAGGGGCCAGATGAGCTTCCACCTTCACGCGGTTGGCCCTGTTAAGTAGAGAATGTTATACTCTTCTCGAAACAAAGAGAAGCTCAATAATTTAAGGTCTTAGTCCATAGACAAATTAAATCAAAGACTTTTTTGAAGTCAATAAAGCAGCAAAAAGCCTCGTCACCCAGAGTGTCCCATATTTTGTCAACTAAGTATCTAAGAGTCGCTCCGTGATCTATGGTGGAGTGTTTCGGTCTAAAACCAGCTTGTTTGTGTGAAATAAGATAGAAAATGTGTAACTATTTCTAAATAGTAAACAAAAGTGACATAATATTGTTGTGCTTAACTTGATTATATATATATATATATATATATATATATATATATATATATATATATATATATATATATATATATATATATATATATATATATATATATATATATATATATATATATATATATACATATATATATATTTAAAATTAAATTTTATATCGATATTTCGATCAACAAAGAATAGAAATATCGACGAGAAAGCTATACATTCGACGTTTATTGCGACAATTTTACGTCGCAATTTCGACGTACATTGGTCGCAGTGATAAGGCTATAACCGACAATTCTTCCAGGTTGAAGCAATCATTTCGACGTCATTTTCGTCGATAGTTCAACCACTGGGCACATCGTAATTGCGATGGAGATTTGAAGTGTGGAATTTTTGACAAAAAATATCCAACGACCGTTATGATCGATTAGCTGACCAATAGGCGTCTAATAATCAACTAAACCTCGTCGAAAAACAAGCTAAAATTTAGTAGTGTGATTACGAAGAGGTGTTGATAGATTAAGGAGGTGGGTTCAACAAATTATTTTCCACTCTAGATATATATTTAAACTCAACCTAAATTTTGGAAAACAATCATCTTGTACTTAGGTTCAACATAATATAACAAGAGAGCAAATCTATAAATTCAATTACAAATAAAATAATTTACACTAATAGTGTTTATGTTGGAGAATATTGCATAGTTTTTGTTTTCATTGATCTTTCACTCAAATTCATAAATTTAATGCATTGAGGGGTCTACTTAGAAAAAACTTGACCCCCTAAACTTGTTGGACAAGGATAAGGTACAAAAATGAGTCTTGAAAGTAAAAATTCTTTTAACACATTTGAATGAAGGCCAAGACTTGAGACATGTAAACAAGGTTCAAATGAAGGTCACATTTCTTCATTTTATTGTTGCACACACAAAATACCTAAAACAAATGGTTTTTTGGCGAAGACCCTTTTTAAAAAGGTGCTTTTGTCCAAAATCTCCTAGCTAAACCTTCAAGCTTGGTTCATTTTGGTTTTCAATAAAAAAAAGGATAATTTAAGGAAATATTTTAATAGTTAAATGAATGTACCATAATATGGTATTTTGTAGGATTATTTTTGATGGAAAAAGATTTTAAAAATATAATTTATAATATTGATTTTTTATTTATTATATTTATTTTCTATTTTTAATAAACGTATGTTTTAACCTTGAGCATGATTTTTTTATTTAACATGTTGAAAACTAAAAAAATGGATACATAAAATATGTTAGATGCTAACATAATATCACAAATATATAACTCAAACACTCTTGTGCCTAATTTCCTTCACAAAAAATGCATATTTTTCTATCACATAAAAATACATAAAGCAACCAATGCTAAAATTATTTCAAAAGGAATATATAATTTTTCCAATAAAGGGTGCACAACTTTGTAAACCCTAACATAACACATGAGACACTCTTAACCTCAAATGGGTAAGATTCACTAGGTTTGTGTGCATTGAAATTACAAATAAAATAATCTATTTATTTTCTCATCCCAGTATTTTTAAAAAAATAAAGTGATGCGCACTAAAGCTAAAGAAAAATATTTTACCTAAAGTGACGACACACTATATCTGTTTCCAGCGTTCAATAAAAGAACAAACATGGGAACCTTAAAGCTCAATAAAAGAACTCGCCACCATGATCAAATCAATACATGAATCTCACTTAACCCCAAATCCATAAACCCAATAAAGAAAATCTCAACCAAGATAAAATCCTATATTAAATTATAAAAATAATAACATATTCAACTTGCATATTTTATATAGAAATTTATGAAGCATACCTCTAATAACTTCCAAAATGGTACAAACACTCATTGTTGAAGATTCTTCATAGAGGCTTCTCTCTAATCTCTTTACTTATCTTGCAAGATCCAAGTTCTCAAGAATTCACTCCCTCACTTAAACAGGAAGAAAAAATTAATTGAAAAGCCTACACAACCTCTTCAATAGGGATCAAACTTCATGTCACTCATACTCTCAAATGGTAAGATAACACATGACCTCCTAATCCTTATCTTATTTCATAACTCTCAAATAGTCACATGGATCCCTATATTCTCATACATGTGAGATCTTAGAATGGGGATTTGTCGTAGTACATTTTCCCACAAAAAACCTAGTAAGAGATCATCATATAATAGTCAAAATGATTTTCCTTATTTTAGAAGACAATTTTTTTATTGAAGAATAAAACCTTGACCAAATTCTAAAATTTCTATCCTAAAATGTAACCATCTCATAAATATCAATCTTTGAACTTAATTAATGAAGTAAAATATACTTTATAATATTAAAAAAATATTCTAATCTAAGATCCAATAAATTACAATGTAAGGATTACTCATAACCAAAATTTTCCACATATATAATTAAAATAAAGTTATATAAATTAAATATAAACAACTTCTAAATTTACAAAATATTTTCACAAATAACAACCTTAGTCCACTCATTAGTTAAAGTCATGGTATCACTACGGAATCAAAACCAAAAAAAATGAGAAATTCAAAGATGTTTCATTAGCCATGGAACCACTGAGGGGCTTGCCAAAAAGGCTCAATATTCTCCTAAAATAATTGAAGCAACAATAATAAATTATTATTTTTAACACATTATTTATGTTAGCATCCATATTCCATATAATTTATTGTAATAAAATAGTCACAAATTAAATCTATTATCATAATTACATATGCACAATTCATATTTAACCATAATTTTTATAATGATAAAAAATCCCTATTTATATTATCACTACAAAATTAAATTCACATTAGTGTTAACCTTATCATAATATGATTAAAATCAAATCATGATATTAGAGGAAAAATGAGACACCTTATAATCATTCATATAAATAGTCAAAATAAACCATAATCATCATCTTCTCAATAATCAGATAGAAAGTTAAACTATTCCAAGTTTAGTATCAATATCTATGTGTTGATGTGTTTAATTATTACACCTAGTAAGTTCTTCTCCTAGATTCTAAACACACATGTTTCTTAACTTTACTTAGGAACCACATAGAAATATTTTCACTTTAGGTGATATTATCACATGATCACTTTGTCACCTTAAGTGGGACTTTCACCTTTGGTGGATTTATCACTTTATCACCTTTCCACCTTTTCTAGATGTGTTGAACAAACATCTTTCTACCTTGGAAGGTGATCTAAATTTAGTGGATGTGTGGCATAAATATATTTACACTTTGGAGGGTTATCCACTATTAGTGGACATGTGGCACTTTTATTTTTCCACCTTATGTGGGTGATAAATTTTAAATTTTATTATCATATCATAAAATTAAGACACTTATCATAATTTTATGCACTTTTATGTTCTCATCATGGTCTATTTAACCAAGGGGTCTCCTTTATAATATCATTCCATTTGATTCACTAAAGTGAATTTAGTCAATTCAATTCATTCTTATTGATTCTATTGCATTCTTGGTGAGAATTTAGTTTATTCTTATCATATTATTTCTCTCTTGCTATTGTGATTTCTATTAGGCCTATAGGTCTTGGGTGGATACCTTGATAGCCAAATATCACACTATGTAATCTATAATCATAAATGAATCCAAACATACATATATAAATCCATGAATACAAATATCAAAATAAGTCTATCTAGTTTAAGTAAGATCATAAAGCAAAGGTGGGCTTCACATCCTTCATGCATAACATTATAATTCCTCATGTAATTCCCAAAGAGGGGAGACCAAGATATCACATCATTTTGCTAATAGATCAAAGTGATGAAGAAAAAGAGTGTTGACTTTCCTTTGGCACCCAATTTTAAAATTTTTTAAATCAATCCCAAAGAGAAAATATTCTCAGTTGTCCCATATCTTATGTCGGATTTTTCTAACAATGCCTTTGCAAAGTTGATATTTTGTAAAAAGGAAGCGTTGCAAGGAGTTGTTGAACTTGAAGTTGAACCGCCCAATTTAGAGTTCAAAGTTCAAGTTCGAAGTGCAGGTTCGCTAGTTCAGAGTTCAAAGTTCAAGTTCACTGATTCAGAAGTGCAGATCCAAGTTCAGATTCACAATTCAAATTTGACTCAAGTTTCCCCAAATAATGAGCTCACTTTGAGTTCAAGGTTCAGTTCAAAGGCATGACTATCGATGCAGCTCCATAGTTTAGGTTTATAGATCTAAAGGTTCAAATTTTAGAACGGTGGGTTAAAGTTTTAGGGTTCAAGTTCAAGAGATGGTTCACTCCAATTCATGCTAGTTCAAAATGGTTAAGTAGGTGTGAAAGAATAGACTCGGTATGAATACTTCAAAATTACAAACCAGAGACATAATCAAAGGTAGTATGGTTATTTGATGTAGGTTTGGTTTGCGGTTCTAGAAAGAATATAGTTCCCTTCTTGGATGATAAATGTGTATGCAGAGGAAATTTTGTTGAAGACATGGTATGAATTTGTATTGCCAATGGAAATAAAAAAATTCATGAAAGTGTGATCAAACTTTTTGCATCATTTTAAAAACCCCCAATTTCCACTATATGCCTGATGTGATGATGATGTCATTAAATTTGATCTAGCGAGTGTTGCATCCCTCGAGAACCCTTTAAAACCATTTGCTTTGTATATTGTAGTGATTTTTTCATTCTTTGTGCTTATCATTTATTCATTTCTAGGTATTTCTATGTTGGTATATCACTTTATAATGTATACGGGGCAGTATTATAATCTTCCAAATGTTGCATTATCAAAGAGGTGATTTAACTTGGCAAGATGGGTTTTTAAAGAAGTTAATAATTTGTGTGTCTTTTGAATTGAATCTCAGTGAGGGAATTGAACATGAGGATGTGAGGCACCTTTTTCACCTACTATGTCTTCAATTATTGGGCATATCTCATTTATGACAACGAGCAATATTGTGGCCTATAACAAGATTACGATTGTTCAGATCACCATTGGATTCAACCCGAAGAGAGTATGATGAAACCTACAACATCATGGTCATTTATGTTTCTCACTTCCATTCATCTTTACACAACAAGTTTTGACAACTTCGTGAACATAGGAAGTTTTAAAAAAAATCTGCAGACTAAAAAAATGGGTCTCAATGCAAGGGGAATAAGTTTCAATTCAACCTTTGGATCGTACTAAATTTTGGATGTGTTAGAAAACCAAGTTTTATAAATCCTCACCAAAGGTATTTGCAAAATTATGTCACATATGGAAGATATGGACAACTATGTAGAGAACTATCAGAACTGTAGACATTGGGGGTAAAAGTACAAACCTGTGTCACACTTTTATAAAGGAAAAGGACGACAACATGCAAATTTTTCAACTTTAAAGACATAAAAGTGGCATTTGTGTTTAGAATTTGAAGATGATGTAAACTAATGAAATGTGCAAAATTTGATGAAGTTTATGCTTATAATTTTTTTTTAAAAAATTGAACAAAAATTAACATAGTTTTTTAATTTTTGAAGTCCATTTTTTTATTGCTGAAATATGCTGAAAATCTAGGGTCTAGTTCGCATCAACAAACTATATGAAAATAATATTTTTTCCTCTGATTCCATAATATGTTTTAGATGACATTATAGCTAAAGCATAAAAAAGAAAGATTGGATTTCGGTATATATTTTGTCTGTTATAACTATCCAAAGTCGGTGTTACCCGAAATCAATAGTTGTTCACGTCAAAGTTTCCCTATCATCTACACCATTAAAAATATATATATATATATATATATATTCTTGAAGCGGACTCTCTCCTCTAGTGTTAAATATAAAGTTTTAATTTTTCTGACATGATTTGTTATTTTTAATATTTTTTGAACGAGCGTGTTCTTAAATGTTAAAATACCTACTTGAAGTATTTTCAACTTATGATATATTATATGAAATAAAAACATGATAAAAATTACATGACCATAATATTGACTTCGAGCTCTACAAAATGGTATTTTTAGATTTTATAGAAAGGTAAATTTTGAAAAAGAAATCAGATCCAAAAGTGAGAACTTCTGAGAGCCACCCATTTTTGCTTACTTGGTTACCAAATAGGATTCTACATAGGTCCGACCGAACCTGATCCGGCCGAAAGGGGTCCAGTCGAACCGAGTTCGGTCGGAACTATTGGTGACCAAACATGGTCCCCTGCATGACCAGCCCCTAAAATTTGAATTTTAACAATACGACCGGCTTTTTAAATAAAATCAATTTTTTATAGTTTTTTAAATAGTTTTTTTAAATTTATAAATTATTTTAATTTTATTTGTAAGAGTTAAGTGGTTTTTATCTTGAATTAAGTTATTTTAAATATTTTTTGAAATTTATTAATTATTTTATTTTTATTTGTAAGAGTTAAGTGGTTTTTATCTTGAATTAAGTGATTTTTTATAGTTTTTTGAAATTTATTAATATTTTTATTTTATATTTGGGTATTGCATGTCAAGTTTTGATTTAGTGTTTTCAAGTTAAGTGATTCTTTTCTATTTTTCACATGGCGGTTTACCTATTTATGGTGTTGCATGCATTGAAACTCTTATTCGGTTTTCTTTATTAAGAGGATTTTGGCTAGTATTTGATATACAGGTTTATAGATTTTGGTTCTAAGATTGAATTGGAGGATTGTGAAAGCTTTGGGAAATTTTAGGATTGTTGAATTGTTCTTTGCACGGTTTCTGTCGAGTGGTGGTTTAGGGTAAGGTTTGAAAACCTTTTTTGCAATTATTCTTTGGAAAATATTGTCTTCATTGTGTTTCCGAGATAGGTTGATGATTTTGGAGTGATTGTATTTTTTTTCTTTGTCCTTGAGAAATTTTACAAGATTAGATCATTGTGATTTTGTGAATGATAAATATGTATATATATTTTGGTTGCTTATGAGTGTGAACTTTTATACAAATGTGTGAGTTTTTCCAGTTAAGTGATTCTTTTATATTTTTCAATCTAAACAGTTTTTGCAATGGGCAATAAAAGGAATAGATTAAGGAAATATGATCGAATAAAGGATGACAAAAAATATCATACAAAACATAATCAAGATCAACCTGTTGAAGTTCAGGAAGAACCTATTGATATTCAAGAAGATGCAATTGATGTAGGAGCATCCTGGGTGTAAGAGCAATCTTGCACCACCCAAAAAGATATCTATTTTTGTATTCAATAAGGGCTATCTTGTGCAGAGCTGTTATTTATGGAAACTTGCTATTTTTAGTAAGTTAGTCATATGATCTCGGAATGTTCTGATTTTACATGTGGAGGTTCATCTCAGTCATATCAGCCTGCTAGTAAAGTTTCATGGCTAGATTAGGTCTAGTTTTGAAGATATTGAAGATTTTTAGTAGTGGCAGTAGGGTACAAAAACTTTGAACTCAGTTTTGAAGGCTTTAGAGGCCCCGGATGAGGTCAAAAATTTGGGTGACAGGCACTTGCGCAAGTCAAGCTTGTAGAGCACTTCGTGGCCTTTCCAAAGTGGGGTTATAATAGTCAATTGGGTCAACTGGTGATGACTTATGGTCTCCGAAAGTCGGGTCACCTGAAATGGCGGAAAATAATTTTCCTTCAAAATTTTTGTTCGGGTTTCAAAAGTTATTTTGAGCTGACTTTGATGTAATAAATTGAAAAATAAAATAATTCTAAGTTTGGTCAGCCCTAAGGGCTAAATTTTTGGAACCTTCTCAGGTGGTGAATATTGCCTATATAAAGAAGGCCCGTAGTGTTGTCTAGGGCAGTTCTAGGTAGTAGATTTGGGTATTGATTCGAGGCTTTTTCCTATAGAATATTGTAAGGGAATGCCCATGTGGCTTTGCATATTGTAATTCTGAAAGTTTGTAATTCCACATTTGTGGAGATAATAAGAAGCCAATTTTATGTTCTTGCATATTGTTGTTGTTTCTCTATTTCTGTTATGTGTTTGTGGTATTAAGGGGAGCACCCTTCATCAGCAATTCAAGCTAGGGAACAAATTGGTAGTTCTAGTGGTGGAAAAGTATCTTTTGGCATGGGAAATTTGATAGAGATGGATGAGGATTCACTTTTTAGTCAAATTTCATCTGAAGAAATGTTATCTGAAAGTACAATTAAAAATCATTGCAAAAAACTTAGGGATGAATATTTTGAAAATAAAAGTATGGTTGCAAGAGCTCAATTATTTGTTAGGTTATTCAGGAAAAAAGGAATGACTCCTGTTCTGGAGTTGTTGGGTGTTGACAACAAGAAAAACTCAGGAGACAATGTAAATCAAACAATAGCTCAAAATTTACAAGATGCATTGAACAACATTAATAACTCAAGTCAAGGAGCTGATTTAAGTGTTACACGTAGAGCAATTATGACTACTTTATCTAGTAGGAGGTTGACACAGAGAAAACAAGTGCATGTAATTTTTGATTTACTAAATGTATCTAGAAGAACTATTCAAAGATATATCAGGAAGAGAAATATGTTAGATGAAAACTGATGAAGGGTGCTCCCCTTAATACCACAAACACATAACAGAAATAGAGAAACAACAACAATAATATGGAAGAATAGAAAATTGGCTTCTTATTATCTCCACAAATGTGGAATTACAAACTTTCCAAATTACAATATGCAAAGCCACATGGGCATTCCCTTACAATATTCTGTAGGACAAAGCCTCGAATCAATACCCAGATCTACTACCCAGAACTGCCCTAGACAACACTACGGGCCTTCTTTATAGGCAATTTCCACCGCCCGAGAAGGTTCTAGAAATTTAGCCCTTAGGGCCGACCAAACTTAGAATTATTTTATTTTACAATTTATTACATCAAAGTCGGCTCAAAATGAGTTTTGGAACCCAAACAGAAATTTTGAAGAAAAATTATTTTTTGCCATTTCAGGTGACCCAACTTCCGAAGACCATAAGTCATCACCCGTTGACCCAATTGGCTATTATAACCCCATTTTGGAAATGCCACGAAGCGCTCTACAGGCTTGACCAATGCAAAGCACTTGTCACCCAAATTTTCAACCTCATTCGGGGCCTCTAAAGCCTTCAAAACTGAGTTCAAAGTTTTTGTACCCTGCTACCAATACCAAAAATCTTCAATATCTTCAAAACTAGACTTGATCTAGCCATGGAACTTTGCTGGCAGGATGATATGACTGAGATGAACCTCTATATGTAAAATTAGAACATTCCGAGATCGTAAGACCAACTTACTAAAAAAAACAAGTTTCCATAAATAGCAACTCTGCACAAGATAGCCCTTATTGAATACAAAAACAGAAATATTTTTGGGTGATGCAAGATTGCTCTTACACCCAGGATGCTCCTGCATAAAAAACATTGAAAAAAATTGGGTAAATATTTGTAGGCTTCCTCGAAAAGATAGAATTTTTGAAGATGCAAAAAAATGGTCATTGAATATTGGATTGTTCACTCTCGTGTTTCTTCTAATAGAAGGGATACAATATAGATGAAAGATGAAGAGACTGGTATGAAAATTGCACATCCAAAACATTTTATAGATACAACACAAAGTGAATTATTTGAAGCATTCAAGAAAGAATTTTCATATGTGAAAATATGTCAAAGAATGTTTGAGAGGTTGCACCCTTGCTTTATACACATAAATAAGGTTCGTGAAACTTGTTGTTGTCGAAATCATGTTGATTTTCATCTATACTTGCAATCATATAAAAAAGTTATGGCAGTTCTTGATTCAAATATGGTTATCCCTGGAAGTACGACACAATTTGTGAAGTCTATTTTATGTGATAAATTAGAAGATTCAGATGAGTTCAAAGTGCACTGTATAAAGAATGCATGCAGTGATTGTGGAGATTTGCATAAATTTCCATTGCAAATTGAGAATATGAATGTTTCAACACCAGTTTTGTGGAAAAGATTTGAATATGAGACATATCTAACAAAGAGCAAAGATGAATCCAAAAAAATTGTATTGAAGGAGAGTGAATTGCCCTACCTTGAGTTTATGACCAGATTTCTTACTCTAATTTATCCACATATCCAGCATTGTCATGGTGCACGATGGAAAGCTAAACAGTTTCATGATTCCAAAGATTGTTTTCCACCTGGTTGTATTCTTTCAATTGTAGATTTCTCCGAGAACTATACATTTTCCCCTCAAAAACAGCTTCAAGCTCAATATTATCATTCTCATCAGGTTGCAATATTTTTGCAAGTGACCTATAGACATGCACAATATGATTTGGATGAGGTAGAAAGTCCCGATCCAAATGAACATATTATCATCAAGGAGGTTCAATTCTATATCAGTGATGATAAGGTTCATGATAGGAGCTATGTAGCTCATTTTTTTGCAATGTTTTTTGAAGATATTGTGAATCACGGGATAAAGGCTTCACAACACTAGATTTGGTCTGATGGTTGTGTAGGTATGTGTATTGATCTACTTCAATTTATTTTCACTGTCATTTAATTATTTGTTAAATTATTAAAGGATGACATGGATGTATGCATGTACAACTTAATTTTGCAGGACAATTTAAATCTGTAAAAGCCTTTAATTGGCTAGCCATGCAACATGCTAGAGGCAATGTTAAGTTTTTGTGGAGCTTCTTTGAAAGTGGACAAGGAAAAGGAGAGCACGATGGAGCAGAAGCATGTGTGAAGCATGCACTTTGCCAACATGAACTTGCAGGTACAAATGGTGTTCAATAGTTATATATATATATATATATATATATATATATATATATATATATATATATATATATATATATATATATATATATATATATATATATATATATATATATATATATATATATATATATATATATATATATATATATATATATATATATATATATATATATATTTCAAATAATATAATTTTAGCTTCGATCCATTTTCTTTAAACTGATAATTCAGAAATGTACAGGTAACATGATAGATAATTCAAAGAAATTTTTTGAATGGTGCCAAAGTCATTTTGCTCCTCAAGACACCAAATACAACAAACGTTATTTTTGGGAAGTGAAAGGTAATTTATATTTGTTGTAAAATTTTAAATTTTAAATTTTGATTCTGTGTTCATGTCTATCTTTTCATAATTGTTGATCTAAAAATGTGCAACTTTCATTTCATATTTGTAATAGATATAAACCGATCTAATCCTTACAATTGTCAAACAATTGTTGGTATTAGAAGTTTACATCAATTGATCACTACAGGTCAACACAAGCCTCTTTTGATTCAAGTAAGAGAAAAATCATGTTTTTGTGCTCACTACATTGAGGACAATCCATTTAGTCAATGTGAGAATATTGCAAATGGATATGTTTCATGATGGGATATGAAGGAGTTAATTAGAATGCCTCCTTATGAAGATGATGGCATTCACATAAACATTCATGATCCTATATATTCAGCTGATTATGAGTGTGTTTCTGATTTAGTTGTTACAGGTGCATGCACATACATGTTATTTTATTTAATTTTAATTTACCGTATAAGTGATGTTTAATTTTAATAGAATCCATTTGTGTAGGTGATATTTTTGTTGTAGTTGCGGTTCCTGACAATGCAGAAAGTGTAGATTATTATCCACTAAGATGCACGAAAGCAAAATACAAGTTGACAGAACAAATTGTAGATGATGATGAACAGACATATCCAACTGGTTCAGTTATTATTGAAGGAACCTATTATTAGAAAATAAAGGTCGACACAAATGGTGTTGAATTTATTGAATACATGTTTGACAAAAAAGTTCTACAATACAGTCACTTGGTTATAGAAACAAAGTTGCAATTCGAGGCATTGCAAAAAAGAGGACATGGTAATCAAAAGTGGAGGTTGTCTATTGAAGAACATGAAAAACTTTTTGAGATAATAAAAGATAGAGAGGATCCAGACTATATGTATGAGGAGCTTTAGAACTCTATAAGCTTTAGAATAAATTTCCTTTTGTAGCTCTTGTACTTTCATATTTAAACTCTCTAGTTTGAAGTTTCATGTTTGAACTCATATATATTGTATATTTTAATGTATGTATGTTAGTTAATTAATTGTATTCTTTGATTAATGTGTTAGTTAATTAAATGTATGCTTTGATTAATATTTTTGGTAATTATGCTTTAGTTAATTGTGATAGTTACTTAAAATTAATTATATGCTTTCATACATTACCTCCCTTTAATTATGTTAGTTAATTATGTTAGTTAGATTACTTAATTATGTTAGTTAGATTAGTTAATTATGTTAGTTACCTACTTAATTAATTGTCCTAATTGTTAGTTCATTAATTATGTTAGTTAGATTATTTAATTATGATAGGTAATTATGTTAGTTAGATTAATTATGTTAGTTAGATTAGTTAATTATGTTAGTTACCTACTTAATTATGTTAGTTACCTAATTATGTTAGTTGCCTAATAGGTAATTGTTAGTTAAGTAGTTACTTAATTAATGTATGCTTTGATTAATTAGCTCACCTTAAGACATTAGTTAGTTACTTATTTAATTATTTTTTACTTACATGGCATTAGTTAGATTACTTAATTGTTAGAAATATTTAAAATAACATTAGTACTTGGCATAACATAATGTATACATAACACATGTATAAAAATAAGTCTAAAAGATGAAATAACACACGAACATATAACATGTAACATGTATAAAATATGTAACATGTAATGTCTTAATATGTAATGTAATGTATAAAATAAGAAATAACACACAACCATATACCATGTACATATATGAAATGACTAAAATATCTACATGTATAAAATGTCTAAAATGAAATATCTATGAAATGTTATAGCATGTATATATGAAATGTCACATGAAATATCTAAAATAACATGGTCACTCAACTAGGTCCATGTCCTGATCCATGATCTAATGTTGGTGCACCTCCTCTTGATGTCTGTGTACAAAAACAAAATATGTCACGCATACATACATGTATAATAAATTTTAAATACGTATGATCATAGAAAAATTAATTTTTTGAACAAACATCTCAATGTACGTGTATCATGATGGATAGGATCGCGTGGAGTCTCTAAATCTCCATATGGTGCAGCCTCATCGATAACCTCTTGGAGTACACATATATATATATATATATATATAATATATATTAATTAAATTTCAAATATATGTGTAAGTTTTTTAAATAAATAAAAATTAAATTTAATTATAAATATACCATAGCGGCCTCTAATGCTCCTGAAAGTGCTCAAACCTGATGACTCTAATGATATAGCTACAGGATCAATTCGGTTGTCTTTAAGAATTGTACTAAAAATTTGATGACCTGGACGTGATGAAGTGGCCTATGTGGTCTAATGATGAGCTGTATGTGGTGTCGTCTATGGAGGAGCTATCGGTGGTGGTGTAGTCATCTGAGGACTTGTCGATGGTGTAGTCTGTTGTGGACCTATCGGTGGTGCAGTCTGCTAAGAACCTGATCCAGTACTAATATAGGTCCTGACAAATGATGGAACCTCCCTGAGTGAAATCCCACCAAACATCTGTATGGTCTGATATGCACACAGTAGATCACTCGATAATAATGTGCTTGTACATCATAAATTGTCCATAGCTGATATAGCTACAACCTCCAGGGGAGATTGTATGTCGAATATATCATATAGATCGCCACTCCATGATGCATCCTATGTAGGTGGAGGAATGCTAGAATGAGAACCTAACATGTATCTACCCACACGATCAGATGACATCTCCTGAACCTGTGTGGTGATACTCGCTATACTAGAATAAACGTCCCTCCTCATCCTATCATCTTCCACACTCTCTCTTGCCATTTCCAAACCTTTTGGTACTACCAAAAGGTTTGGACCCACCCTTGCCCACTTATTAGCGGGCACAGGGGCATTAGGCACTCTGAACCTATCAGATAATCTCCCTTTCCCCTGCCCAACATAATCAGGAAACTCTGTATAAGAAACATCAAGGTGCAAATGAAATTCTGCAAACAATTGTTTGCAGAAATATAATGGCAGCTCATCCTTCTACGGCCACCTGTGCTAAGCAGACAACCATCAAGGATATATAAATGGTTCCACCAGGTCATTCTCACATCTCATGACCATGTACCCTCTCACCTTCCTCATGTCTCGATAATGAGGAACATGCCCTTCACCATAAGGGTGGAAATAGCTATATCAACTTCATTGTACTTCACAGTGCCAATAACACTGTGAGACAATGAAGTATAGAATCTATCAATGCTGATGGTATCATACGGGTTGTATGATTCAACTGTGTGAATCATACCTAACAAATCATCTATAATAATGCCCACCCTATCCCTATTGGGAATGGTGGTGGATGAAGCTAAGGTCTAATCCAAAACATGTAATGCTCGTCTCAATCTCTCAATAATATTTGCAAATAGCTTCTCTCTAGCCTCTGCTATATCAACTGATCTATGAGAGGAGCAACCACTACCACTACCACTACCACTTACCACCCCCCCCATGAACACTAGGCTCTCCTAAATCTACTGACCCTCTACTCGATGCCATGTAATAGATAAACAAGAATATATCTAGATCTCTGCACATGTACATACAAATTTAAGAAACATACATGTTACAAATTTAAGATCATCTAGTTTGAAAATGAAATATATATATATATATATATATATATATATATATATATATATATATATATATATATATATATATATATATATATATATATATATATATATATATATATATATATATATATATATATATATATATATATATATATATATATATATATATACAAATTTAAGAAACATACATGTTACAAATTTAAACTTACATAGATGAACTAAAAATTTAAGATTGAATCTAGCTTAAAAATGAACTACAAATTTAAACATACATGTTACAAATTTAAGACCATCTAGTTTAGAAATGAAATCTACATATACATGTACATACAAATTTAATAAACATGTTAATCCTATTAAGTCTTATTAATCATGTTACCTATATTAATAGGTCATATTAGTCACATGTTAAGTATTAATTAGTCTTAATTGGTCAATTAATAGGTCCTAATTGGTCAAGTATTAGTCACATGCTAGGTCTTAATTGGTAGGACTATTTGGTCTTAGTAGGTCATATTGGACATAATTGGTCAAGTATATAGGTCCTATTAGTTCTTAAGGGTGGACTATTAGGTCTTATTAAAGTAGGTAGTAGGTCTTATTAGGTTGTATTAATCAATTTAGATGTTATTAGTCATATTAGTCACATGTTAAGTCTTAATTGGTCAATTAATAGGTCTTAATTGATTAAATATTAGTCACTTGTTAGGTCTTAATTGGTTAGGTATTAGATCTTAATTGGTTTAGATAGAATTTTTGTTTATGTTAGTTTCTAGTGTTAGAGTTTAATAGGTCTTAATTGGTTTCTAGAATTTTTGTCTATGTTGTTTATGTAGTATTAATCCTATTAAGTCTTAAGGGGTCGTATTAATCATGTTACCTATCTTAATTGGTCATATTAGTCACATGTTAAGTATTAATTAGTCTTAATTGGTCAATTAATAGGTCCTAATTGGTCAAGTATTAGTCACATGTTAGGTCTTAATTGGTAGGACTATTAGGTCTTAGCAGGTCATATTGGACATAGTTGGTCAAGTATAGAGGTCCTATTAGTTCTTAAGGGTGGACTATTAGGTCTTATTAAAGTAGGTATTAGGTCTTATTAGGTCGTATTAATTAGTTTAGGTGTTTATTAGTCATATTAGTCACACATTAAGTCTTAATTGGTCAATTAATAGGTCTTAATTGTTAAATATTAGTCACTTGTTAGGTCTTAATTGGATAGGTATTAGGTCTTAATTGGTTTAGATAGAATTTTTATTTATGTTAGTTTCTAGTGTTAGAGTTTAATAGGTCTTAATTGGTTTCTAGAATTTTTGTTTATGTTGTTTATGTCGTATTAATCCTATTAAGTCTTCAGGGGTCGTATTAATCATGTTACCTGTCTTAATTGTCATTGGTCATATTAGTCACATGTTAAGTCTTAATTCGTCAATTAATAGGTTCTAATTGGTCAAGTATTAGTCACATGTTAGGTCTTAATTGGTAGGACTATTAGGTCTTAATAGGTCAAGTATAGGTCCTCTTAGTTCTTAAGGGTGGACTATTAGGTCTTATTAGTAGGGATTAGGTTTTATTAGGTAATATTAATCAATTTAGGTGTTATTAGTCATATTAGTCACATGTTAAAAGTCTTAATTCCTCAATTAATAGGTCCTAATTGGTCAAATATTAGTCACTTGTTAGGTCTTAATTGGTTAGGTATTATGTCTTAATTGGTTTCTAGAATTTTGGTTTATGTTAGTTTCTAGTGTTAGAGTTTAATACGAAATATTGATCATGTTAAGAGTCCTATTAGATGTTAAGGGTCTTATTAAATTTTATTAGATCTTAAAAGGTCCTATTACGTCTTGTTAATTTCATGTTAGGTCTTAATTGGTCAGAGAGAGAGTTTATGTTAGTTTCTACTATTAGAGTTTATGTTGCTTCATCTTCTAGTTTCATGTTGGTTTAATGTTAAGGTTCATGTGTACGTTTCATATTAAGGTTTATTTTTTAATTATGTTAAGGGATCTTTTTTAAGTTTCTAGTTAGAGTTCATGTTTATTTAATGTTAAGGTTTTTAAGTTGATTTGATGTTTTAATATCATGTTTCTAATAATTTATATATGTTTTCCTAATGTTTTGTAACATTTTAAAACATATCTAATAAAACTATATTAATTAAATAACTAACACATTTTATTAACTGAAAAAAATATTATATTAATTAAATAACTAAATCTACATAAAATCATATTATTTAATATCTAAAATTAAAAATAATAAAACTACATAAACAAAAACAACCATTAAATTAAAAATTAAAACATTTTTATTTCAATTACAATTATCTAATATTAATTAAAAAAAAAAACTATTAACATAAATATTTTCAATTAAATTACAACTATTTAATATTAAATTAAAAAAACTACTTAAAAAACATTAAAATTAAAAAAAATAAAAATTGCCTACCTCTTTTGGCTGAAATGCCCGCTCGCTCAACTCTCCGCAATTTTTGAAAGGCGCTCAAACCAAATGAGTTGCACAAGTGGTTTGTTTTGCTTATATAGATTTTGGGGGTCCAGCTGAACCCCTCGTGCCACATAGAGCCCATATGGCACCTCGTGGGCGCCACATGGGTCCAGCCGAACTCGGTCTGGCTTGACCCCTTCCAGCCAAAATCCCTAAGTTTGTCCTCTAGTGTGACATATGTATATATATGTACATATATATAATATATATATGTATGTACATGTACATATGTATACACACACACACACACACACACACACACACACATA